>JAKWBI020000526.1:0-32646 GCA_022664585.2 Zalerion maritima
CCCCCCCCCCCCCCCCCCCCCCCCCCCCCCCCCCCCCCCCCCCCCCCCCCCCCCCCCCCCCCCCCCCCCCCAACCTAGCTGGAATTCCATCGTATGACATCTAGATCAGAATGTTCCAGCGGATTCTTGGTGGTGGCGGGCAGAGCGGCCTCCGACGGTCTCATGATTTGGACTACACCTGTACCAGTACTAGAAGTTTGGCTTATTAGTGCTCTTGGCCAATTCGTCGATAGATCTGTCTAATTCTTAGGGAGGGTTCCGGCTATCGCAGACCAATGCAACATGGCGGCATTCTCCATCCACGCGCAACTCGCATTCTCAATTCTCGCCATCCCAAATCTTCGCAGGCATACCCAATTCTGGCCATCCCAGTCTCGATCCATGTCATCAATCAACCAACCAACCAAACTGCCGGCCGGCAGAACCCGCTACTACATATGATACACACAATCTTGCGTCCTCAGGACTCCGATGTTCGAGACATGAGCCGAGTCCAGATCCCCCATTCAGCCGCAAATCGGCCGATTTCCTGCCTTCTCTCGGCTTAGTCCCCATTACTAAAATACTGTTCGTCGGCCGGCCTAGGCCCGTGAGCCGCTAGAACTAGATTCCATGAATTCCGACTAAAATCCGGGGGAGCTTCTTCCCGCGCCGCACGACCGCACCAGCGCCGCCACCTGCCAAACCCGTCGTAGTCTCTCCGGAGCCATGCCCGATCCCGCACACCGCGATATCACATCGCTGTGGTGCGCCGCCGCTGCACTCGGGGAGGTGGATTGACAGGCCGGGGTCTCCACCTGTCTCGAAACTTTATTCCCACCTCAAAGCTTTGCCCTCTTCTTCACATCCGCCCCACATGAGTTTTTGGAGACTTGTTTTCTGGGTAGTTTTGTTGCCATGATGACTCGTGCGCACTAATCATGCAGCGGTGCTAGCTCGTCGGTTCTTCCAAATGCGTCTCGGGTTATTAGTGATCGTGAATCTCTCCCTCATGCTGTCCGTGCCACGGATGGGTGGGTCTGCTCGGGCCTACCACCGCGCTCCCCCCGCAAAGAGTAGCAGGTAGGTATGAGAGCTGTTTAGTGAACAAGCTGTCAACGTTAACGACGACGGGCAAACTGGCCTAGACACACAACCACGCTGCAATGACAGGGTCGGAAGCTGTGGTCGGGGTTCAAGCAACGAACTTGATTTTTTAGATTCCAGGTCAAAGAATCAAGGACTGGCCATCCAGGTTTGTTTGGACTTTGCCACCCTTGCATGCAGGTCCAAAACTATATGAGAGTGACACGATGCTGCGAGACATGAAAAAGGAACCTCTTTGTTAGTGCCCGATAAGCTCCATGCCATGTTTCGCACACACCGGGTCCCGACAATCCTTTTTTGGAAATGTCTTGGAAGCCGGCTACAAAGATGATGACAGTGGCAGATACGACGAGTCAGGCGTGTCAATAATTCTCTGCTAAGGAAATCTTCGAGCCCTTGCCCATCCATGGCGCAGAGTATGCAGATTAAATGGCAGCACCGACTTAATATTAGGTGGTGGTGCTCTTTGGTGATTGGAAAGCCCACGCGGGGATCTCTTGCGGGGGATTTGTCTGACTGCCGCTCACTACCGTACGATATTCGAGCCGTGGTGTCGATCTGGAGTCCATCAGTCTGTTGTTCGGAGCGTCGGAGATGGTTAGTAAGACGGGACGGCCAGTGAACAGGTCGAGATACCAAGTGGCCGCCAACGAGAGCATCTATCTTGGCGAATCGAGCTCCAGACGCAAGCAAGCGTGGGGAGCATGTATTGCTCCAAAAATATTGTGCATGTCATTCCATTGGGGGTCACACAGCGGGTCGGCCTGGCTGGGTTGGCTGTCATCCATGAATTGGCATCACAAGCCTGGGGCCGGACACCTTTTATTGACCTCCGAAGTATCCTTCAGCCGGCTCCGGTTGTGGGGCAGGCCGGGTACCTGCCGCGTGTTAATTTACCTAGACGACAGGCCTTCATCTAGCATGCAAAGCAATACGCGAAAAGTAGGTTCAGGGAAGAAAATCGACCCCAGTTAGATTGAGACTTGTTGCAGCTCGCCGTTGGTCGGAGCCAAAGCAACGGCGCGTGGCTCTTGTCATTGCCGTCAGCGGCTGAATCTCGCTAGGAACTGAGCAAGAAAACGGGAGAGAAAACGAGAATTCCTGTTGCTTCTGAGAAGTACATGACACGTTGGGTCACTTCTTACGTGTTGAAGGCGGATAGAGGATGGTATAAAACGATGCCTGCGGTCTCGACAGACGACTGGCTGGGTGATCAAAAATACCTGGTAAACACGATGCCAGGGTAGTGTTCTGGAATATAGTCTGGGCATCAGACTCGATGGTGGTTGTGCAAGTCGGGTTCGGAGATCAAGATCATCAGCGCCCTATCGACCAGGTGATTTTTCAAGATGGTGTGAGTAATTTGTAGGTCAAGTACCAGTCTTGCGAGGTTCAGACTTGGACGGCGTGAGAAATTGTTGGAAAAACATTCAACTTTGAAGGGCTCCCTCATGCTTCTCGGAGGAGAAAGGCAAACCAAAGCAAGATGATGCCCTCACGCCCGTTTTGTCACTCTAGCTCACCCAAGGCGGGGCGATCCGGGGATCGGCTTGAGCAAGGGATGGAAAGAGAGGCCCGTGCAAACCTTGGCTGTCAAGGGTACAAATTTTGCAGCACTGGGCGCTCAGTCTTCGAAGGGGTGGACCTATAATCTACCCTCACCTGGATTCTTTACGCGCCTGATTCCCTTCGTGTCGCGGAGTCTGCACCTCGCTGACTCGCTCAGGCCGCCGACCGCTGAATTTTCAGGTCGTTCTTTGGACTTTACCCGCTTCGCCCCTAGGGAGGCTTTGGGAGGCCTGGGAAGGCAAACACCAAGCCGGTCTTGGTGGCTTGGGGCAACGCTTCATGGTAATATGCGGCAAATATCGAGGGCGCCCATTTGGGAGGGAAGCACAGAGCAGAGTAGAGAGAATCAGAAGCAGCAGGCAAAATCTCTCCGTGGCACTGAAAGGTGAGGATGTCAACATGTGCGAACTGAGTAGCCGTCTTCTGCAAGCCGATAGCGAAAAGGAAACCTTAAGTGGCCAGCTATGTAGGCAAGGGCGTTTTGCCGCAGAAGATCTTCGTCCACTGACGTGTCGTTGGCTCTCTTCAGCCGCCTTCATCCCATGTCAAGCTGAGCCCGTTGGGTCGTTGGATGGGAGGGTAGTCGATCGCGTCATTTCGTACTGCGGCAATGGCTGGTCGAATGTTGGTTGCAGCCGTCGACTGGACCGATCTCTCCCGTTCAGAGATGAATACAGGGTGGAATAATTCCGCCTCCCTGCCTGTACGGTTGGAATGTGCCTGCTGGGGGACTGTCTGTCATTCTGCCTTCTCACGCACCACGTCTGACGGGCACCGAGCAATTCGGACTTCGAGCTGAAAGACAAGGTTGAAAGCTCAATTTTGATTGCAAGCAAGGTCCCCCCTCAACTGTGGTACACAATCTCCATGTACCTGGATACTATGTACGCCACCGAGCCCAACTCTCCAAGTGTTTCTGGGGATTGGGAAAGCAGAAGCCATGCCTTTTGGGCGTTCGGCAAGTGAGCATTTGATAATGTGGAGGAGATGAGCCATCCACCTTGCCGTACAAAACAAAGCTTGAAAAGACGAGCACACGAACGGGTGTGTATGATGAACGGGCCACTTAGCACCCGTTAGCGAATCCCAATTGTACTAGGGTACATTGGGCCCCATGAGGACGCGGAATTCATTCCCCCTTAGCGGTCGGCATCGTTATTTGGCCCCTTGCCATCCATGAATGCGAGGGGCAAACGGTACGGATATAGACAAGTCAGGTATTCGGAGGGTGGAGTCGCGGCAACAACAGACCAGATGGTCGAACCAGAGGCTGCATCTGACGGGATTAACATAGTAATATTGGCGACCTGTAGGGAGGCCATAGATCTCTTGCAGGCAGCGGCAATCGATAAAAACGGGCATTAGCGGATTGGCCAATCTCAAGTAGAAGCCTGAAGGCAGGAGCGAAGACGATGTTCCGCTGCTAGCTCCTACCAACAAAACTTCTACAAAGCCGACCATTCATAAATCCATATCCTATTTTGCCTACCACGCGCGCCTTCCTATCCCGTGCCGCCTATTTCCACCTGTAGGCGTGCCCGGGTTGGTCAAGCGTAGCCTCTCGTATTTCCTGTTGTTCAGGGGAAATAAGGCATTGGCGATAACACGGATCCGGGAGTAGCTGCCAAGTTTGGGAGTTATGTATGTATGTATGTATGGATGGTTGGATGGATAGACGTGATCACCACTCATCTTGCACCCACCCATGGCAATGCGGGGACGAGACTGACCCAATGATTTTCCTTTCCGCAAAGGGAGGCTATTTCATGTCCCGGAGCTGACATCTTGGACCACTGTGGGTGGAACCGACCCCGTCGAGGACCAAATTCAGGGGAAAGAAGAACTCGGTATTAATGATGTACCAGCAACTCGGAAGCTGTAGATTCACTCTGTATCAAGGCTGCATCAGTGCGAGTTGAAGGACGGCCTGCTGCGTACTGAGAAGTCCTCGAAACGAGATACTTTTCACATGTACTCTTGAGTCGCGGCAAGTTTGGCTTGTCCCAACTTACACATCTTTGTTGTTGATAGGATTTAAACCTGACCAGCTTCGGCTTCCTACCTAGTCGTACTCTACATAGATAATACCATAGCACAGAGCAATTGGAAAAGGTAGTAATAGTACTGGGGTGAGTATAATACGATGGATCTATCCAGGATCCATTCATCACAAAGCTCCATGCCGCGATTTTAATCAATTTAAAGTGCGGGGAATGCGTCCAACCTGCTCTATAGTGCCGTATTGGATAGCTTTACCTGCTTGTTAGTTTCGTCAAAGCGTCCACGTTCAATCTTTGATATTACACGGGAATCCACTTCCCCAGAGCACGTCAATGCACTGTGGGCTACAAGGGCTACGAGATTGCCCAAGTAGGCCGCCCGTCTGAATCTGCGAACACCTTCTGGCGGACGCCGTGAAGATCGAGCGCTCAACTCGTACGTATAGGCTTGGGAGGGAAGTTTCCTGATCAGACCGGTTTTGCTGCATGCTTTTCAGCTTCCAGTTTTGTTCTCTGACGTCCACTACAAAGTACCGCTCTGGCTCGCAATTTGGCTGTTGCACACGGCGTCCAATAGCGCTCCCAGAAGCATGAAGGAAGAACAAACTCTCCAAAAGTAGAATTTCTGATGACCGTGATGGATGCTAGCGGTGTCAGGGTTGGCGAGGTTGTGACTAAGGTGGCATGTAGCTCTAGTCGATACGCCCGTACTGGCCAACCTGCCCGAGCTCTCCCCCACCTCCTGCGATAGTCGGCATAAGAAGAGCCCAGACCACTATGGGACGCCTGTGTGTGGGGCTTCCCCTAGTGTTCTTGTCGCCATCTTCCGGTGCTGTGTTGCGAGAACGGTTCATGGATGATAGGTTCAGTCGAAATCGGTCAATGCACCCACATCGCACAGCTCCCCATCAAGATCTTCCCGCTCCCTCTTCAATGTCTCCGGGAAAAGTGAGCCCTCGTATGGTGTTCAGGCATGCCACCAAGCTGCGAGTTTGATTATGAGGATTAAGGCATCTTGGAGAAGGTGTCTCTTCTCGGGCTATCTTTCATTTATTACATTGTCATGAATACCAAACTAGGTTGCACCCCTTTAGCCTCATTTCATCACTGCACTCCAACTAGTGCACACTCAACGATATTGAGAGCACTTATATTCCCGAGATCCCAGGTACATACATACACTACGTACAGTCTGCAGCAGTAAGGAATATAATCTCGCAGATTTTTTGCCCGCGGTACTACCATGTACATCCCTGGCAATAGGGAGAGTTTACGGTCCATACATCAAAGCAACAACCAGATTGGCGTTTTGCCACGGAGGAAAATATGGGGGGCTCCTCGCCAATGAAAGACTCGAGATGATAGAGCTCATCGCCGAGCGAGCAAGAAATTGTTTATGCAGGTCTCTCGGCGCATCTCAACTTTTTGATCCTGCCTTTGGATCTGACCCTCGCAACTTGCGACTGGGTCGGGATGCCGAATTAGTATCCCGCGCCTCACTCCGTGTTCTCTCTGACGCCTCTGACGACTACTCCCTTCCACTTGTAGACGGCCGAGATATGGGGAAGCGATAAAACCAAAGAGAATCTATAGGTGTTGTCCTTATCGACTCCATCAACAGCAATCTTATCTGGACTACTCGTAGTACATCCCGCGTTCATTCTGCCTTGCACCGGGTAGTGCAAATTCCGAAAAGAGGCCGACATTGAAGGAATGAAGCAAACCAGGCCGGGTAGGTAACTGAAGCCCTATCATATTGTTAAGAGAGACTGGAACCTTTCAATAACAGGTTGGTGGTTGGCCATTGAAGCAACTTTATTCGTCCCGTCCATAATGGCAAGAGTCGTCTTGGTATAATGAATGTACAATTGTCACGGGGGAGAAAGCAAGCTCGTGTGCCACATTTGGACGGTGTACACACCATCTGGCATACAGAATACCTGATACTCACAGCGTAGGACGGTGTGTAGAGCGGGAACTGGGTGGATGATGGGATGGATCGCCGTGCTCCTGGAACATACATTATCCCCATAAGGAAGTGCTTGGTAAATTGAGGGTTTGGAAAATACTACTCGACCTACGCACAGCCTACCGCCCAACTATGCAACCACAACAATAGCTATTTCTTACGCATTGCGACCACCCTTTGAGTGCACTCCTTCTGCATCACTCCAGCCCAATGGATTTAACCAAAGCCCTGCAACTGATATTATAGTGATAACATTGCTACTGATTGTCCATCGCTGTTAGGAAGCCGAAAATTCGGCGATATTGGTATACTGGCAGTATTTATGGGATTCTGCTTGTGCAATTGATGATGCCTCATCAACCCGCAGGTGGAATTAGGAACCTACCGTGCAGCGAAAATCAACGAGTCCAAGTTTGGTTGGGGAAAGAAGCAGGGTGGGAGTGGAAGTTGCGATAGAGGGCAGGCCGTCCATGCATGGGGAGTTATGCCCCGTTTGGACTAGAGCCAGATCTTGTTTGACAAACGCCCCCTCATGCTGCGCACGCCCCTCTTGCGGATACCCCACTCCCCTTTTAGTTACCTATGTCGAATGTACTCCTGTCCAATCGCATGGTGTTTCCCCTCTCTTCGCCAGAAGAAACCTTCGGCCAGAGGTTCTTTCCTACCGGTTTCAAGCTGTTCTATGACATTAGAACCCGTACCTTCTTCCTTCCTTCTGTTCCTCCACCCCGTTCATCAGCGGCCATCGGGTCCTTCTCTGAGATGTCTACCGCAACAAAGTCTAAATTGTGAACATCCCCCCCCCAGTTCTCGAACACAACTTCTCTTCACGCACAGTGAATGCATGAGTAGGTAACGTCGCGCGCCCACCCCAGAGACACAAAGACCTAGAGGCCAGCGATACGCCTGCTTCCGATAAGCTCTACCCAACTGTCTCCAACTGTCTTGATTGATGACATCCTTCCCTGCCGACCGACTAATTTTTTCTCTCTCGCCCTCCACCCCCTCTCCCGGGCCAAACTCTCAACACAATCAGCATTCTAATTGTAACGGCTGCTCCCTCGCCCGACTCTTGCCGTCCGTCTCCCGACAAACGACATTCTGTTCAGTGCCGGTATTAATGCCAGCGCCAGTGCCGTTCACATCCACCCGGTACCAATCTGTATACATACCCGCATACCCGCCACCCAGCGCCTGGTGCCGACTCAAGCCTAGCCGTGGCTGAACCTAGAAAAGGTATTAGGAGAACCTTCTCGCTCCGGCTCGTGTGCATGTACAGAGTTGCGCCGCAATCCGCATCCGCATCCGACAACCAACCAAGAGTAGAGGCAAGGAGCCCGGGGCCCCCGCTGAAGAACACGGGAGAGCCAGTCCATGCCGTAGTGGGCAACGAAGGGAGATACACGCCGTACCGAGTTCAAGCATTGTTCCAAGAGCTTGCGCCAGTTCACGCACTTTTGAGTGTTTTCGGGTCCCGCTTGATGGAAACTGGAGGGGATCTCTGAGGTAGGTATCATCAACCCGGCGAAACGTCTCGACGGCCCCAAGAACATAAGGTGATGCGCTTGAGTCGGTCGCGAGACTCGACTCGTTCCACGCCGCAACCGTGGGCACTTTGCTTGGACTAGGGCTTTTCCAAGCTAACGGATACCTGTGGTCATAGTAGCTCCGATGGCAACAGCGACAGAGAGCATCCACCAGAATACCTTGGCCACTGAGCCCCGCGAGGACGGAATGGGGGCCAGGACCATTCCAATTTTAACGCCTACTATCAAAATGTCGCCCTCCTCTCCTACGTCGGACCCTATGGAAATATCTACCCCGTCTTCCTCCGCCCACAATTCCAACTATATTCCTTCAACTGCAAGATCTAGCAACGGTAGCAAAGAGAGTGTTCCCAACGGCGGAGAAGTCAATGGCAATGCTGGAAATGCCGCCCACAACGCTTCTATCAACAGTAATAGCACCAACAATAGTGGCACTGGCGACTCGAATAGCAATAATAGCAATACGACATCCCCCGCTACAGATCAGCAAGGGCCTTCGCAGCCGTCCAACTCGGCCCCGAATGCATCATCCACGTCCACACCAGCCGCACCATCTGCCTCCAGTGGCATGAGCATGACTTCGACTCCTGCAGCAGCGGCAGCCGTATCGCAACCAAAGATTGTACAAACGGCCTTCATCCACAAGCTTTACAAGTGAGATATATCCTACGGTTTGCTGTCAAACCCAGCCCATTGAACCTCAGGCTAACCCTACTCGACCATCCCCGCACTATAGCATGCTAGAGGATAAAAGTATTCAACCATTAATATCATGGTCTCAATCAGGAGAAAGCTTCGTGATGAGCCCATCCCCGGAATTCTCAAAGGTGCTAGCATCATACTTCAAGCACACAAATATATCTTCATTCGTTCGGCAGCTTAACATGTACGGGTTTCACAAAGGTTAGTAGTAGTATACTGGCACTGTTCGACGAGACGGCCAGAAAAAACTGCTTCTTGCGCGGGGGGGTTTCAAGGCTTTTGAGGAGATTGCTAACGGAGCCCGGAGTAATAGTAAGCGACGTGTTCCATACGGGAAATCCAGAATCGGCTCTTTGGGAGTTCAAGCATGGCAATGGAAACTTCAGGCGGGGCGACATTGTGGGGCTGAGAGAAATAAAGAGGCGTGCTTCACGACATGCATTGGTACACCGCGAGTATCCCCAGAAAACGACCCAGTCTCAACCAGGTCAGCCAGCGGAGCCGATGCAACCGATGCAACCAGAATCAATCGATCCTAGAATGGCCCATCTAGAGCATAATGTGTTCGACATGATGAACAGGCTTCAGAGAAGCGAGGACACTTCTCGCCACTTGATGTCGTCCATGTCACGCCTCGTCGATTTCCAGCAAGAGCTCACAAGCACCCTCGGCACGGTTGCAAGCCTGGCAGGACCAGACCACCCCATCCACCACCATATGAATTCTCTGCGCAGCCACCACATCGAGATTGTTAGGCACCTCCGCGAAGCTCCCCAGGCTCCGCCGCCTCTACCACTCGCGCAACCCCCTCACGAAGCTCCCCAGTTCCCGACCAGACAACAGTACTTCTCGCAGATCGAAAATGCTCCTGTTTCGCCTCGTCAAATGCCGCAGGATGATCCCCGCAGACTCAACGTTCCTCGTCCAAATTACAACAGCTATCGCCCGCAGGTTCCTTCCAACCTGTCTCTGGCAATCCGCCGCCCCTACGGGTCCATGGCGGCTGGCTCGACGACGACCACTACACAACCCTCGCCGCTAAGAAGCCAACCTCCGCCGCCGCCGCCAGGTCCTCACCCCCCGGCTAATGTTGAGACACCGCAGGTTAACTTGGCAAGGCGTCACACCTCGGCAGAAATCCGCGCCCCGCATTGGCCCAACAACCCGTCGCCTTATGCCTCAGGTCCCTCCTCGGGACCGTGGCCTTCCTCTCCAAATCGACCCAGCCAGAACCCGGAGGACGCTCATATCCAGGAATCACTCTTCTCTTATTCACTCCAAGGAGCTTCTAGCCGTTCTCGTTCGCGGCCAACTACACCACCTCCCCCACCGTTTTCGAGCAGCACTCCAAGCAGCGGCAATGTTCAAAACAACAGCATCAACAACGCCCTCGAGAGCTTCAATTGGTCTGCCCCGTCGAGAAATGAGAGGAATCTGAGTGTTCATGAGCCATCGGCACCCCAAACCCGCAGAGGTAGCATGGCTCACATTCTGAACCACGATAACAACGACCAGGAAATGAGAGATGACCCTCGGGGCGAAGAAGGCCCCGTCAAAAGGAAGAGGCTTTGATTTCTGCATTTGGGCTATGAAGTAACCCACCACCCACATTTTCCATGCCTACTTGGTGTCAATTAATTTTGCCCATCCTTCGACGATTATGGTAGACTTTCCCACGTACTACACAGTATTCACACAGCATTTTTACTCGACGAATCATTCGCTAATCCTCTGGTTCGGGATGGATCGATCGACAACCGACTTGTTGCATTTACACCAATGATGGACATATCTTTTCACACTGTTTGTTTTTCGTTCCGGCATGACTGCCGTTGCACGCGGCTCTCCTGGCAGCCTGGGACTGATAACGTTTGAGGGCCTAGCAGCATGCTTTCAATACACAGTCTCTTGCTCGCTCTTAGGTATCTAGTTAGTTGACCCTGTTTGTACAGACGAGGTCATCACTGTATCTAACGTTTTGTTTAGAAGCTGACTAATTGGGTCTGAAGGATAGGAGAAACAGGCATTTTTGGCATTTACCGCGATTGGGATGATTCAAATGGGTGAAGGAGCATTGGGGGTTTGACGTGGTGTCTTTTTAGGCACGTTGTATAGGTGGAAGTTACGCGGGCTTATCCCTGGTAGGGAAGGGCGGAAGCTGTGCCTGGCTTTATTCCCAGCTTGCTTGGGAGGCAAAAGTCTGCTGCTTTGACAAAGACGCCCACCCCGAAGGCTCTGTATGTTTTCCGTCATTCTTTTCTTTATGTATGAGTATCTGGAGTTGTCGGACATCATCATTACTTTTCTTGATAGCTTTTTTCAGGCTATTTTTTTGATTGTTAATACGTCATGGTCAAAGTACTGGTGGCAGATTTGTTGGATGTTGGAGTTAAATATGTATGGGACGGCACGCTTCGCTTGGGACTGTTGTATTCGGATACCTTGGTGGCTTTCTCCTTTATTGCTGTACTCCACTGTTTGGCGGGGATCGAGTGGGTGAATAGATCGATGGATAAGTAAGTGGGGAAAAGTTGGATTGGGATGATGTTGGGTTAGACAGATGTGGTGAGGCAAGGTAATGAACGAATAACTTGACTGACTGATTCAATGAGGAAGAGAAAAATCAAAACATACAGCCGTATATACAAACAGACGTATCAAATACATGCTGTTTCTGGATTATCATAAGCTTGGAATTATTCTTGGAAGGTTGGAGAATCTTAAGATCTGATATTAATACCACAAATGGCTAATTAAGTATTCAGGATTATAAAATAATTACTATATGGACTTATGGAGGCTAAAAGTGGATATAATTATAAAGCTTAAATATATAAACACGCTTTATAAGAATTATAATAAAAGGGGGACTATCGATTAATAAAGATTAATATTATAAATATTAATTTAAAAGTAAAATTTATTATTATTATTTACAACCCATTTGATTTTTGTATTTTTTTTAAATATTATATTATACCACTATATTTATACTTATTGTTCTCCTTAATATTACCCCCTTAATCATAATAGCCAAGTGTGTAACTTTTGATTTATATGGAATATTATTAAAAAACATTATACTTCCCTAATAAATAAGAAAATAAAATAAAATAACAGTTGGCTGTATTATTAATCACGGATGTTAGGAATACTTCGGGAATGTTTAATGACCATTTTTTAAATGGACCTCTTAATAACCAAGGAGGTATGCTTTTATGGCAGTGAGAAATAGTATAGCCTTATATTATTTTAGTACTTGCGAAGAATGTATACCTGGATAGATTCAAGTTGGTAATAATGATATTTAGACATATTAGTCACAATTATAGCCACTAGCTGTGTGCAGTAGTTGTATATCTGTGAGGCTTCGTTGTGGTTTCGCGATGGAGGTATGGAGGCGTCTATTGAAATAATAAGTTTCCGTCTACAATAAGAGTTGCAGGGGGGTTAAACGGAGGTAGGAGCGCTAGGATAGTAAGAAGCTCGGATGAGTTAGATATCTAAGAATACTGACGTATCATGTTGTTTACGAGCAGGAAAATTCGGATTTTAAGAATTCTAAATGGGAAGGGAGAAGGACAGGGGGGATAAGAAGTGGGATGCTAATTACCTACCTAGGCATTCACCCAAAGCATTTAATATCCACATTTTTTGTATACCTTCCTTTTCGTACCGTTCACCTCTGTAAATCATGTTGAGGATCTTGTGGCGAACATACTGCTTCAGACTTGAAGCATGATTAAAATCGTGAGATTAAAAAAAAATACGGTTGGCGAGGATACTTTTTCAAGTGACTAGTTTATTGTGTAACCAAACACTCGCGGTTAAGAGGAGATATGGAAAAGATATATTTATGCTTATGTCTCCGTGCTTGCGAGCCGGGCACTCTGTAACGGCTCAGTAGAAACTGAAAAGGAATATAAGAGGGTTGGCTACATGTTTAGGATTGTCACCAAGAAAGGTCCCCAACGCCAGTGAATACCTTGATACGCAAATTGCGACTCTTAAAAGCTCGAAGTACCACTAAAGTTGTAGCAAAGATAATACACAACGTTGACAAAAACTACACCATCAAAATTAGCATACGAGGATCAGAGTCGGAAGTAAGGACAGCGTAGGGGAGTCCAAGGGACGTTGTAAGTTCCGAAAGAATTGGCCAATTATATGTATGGGTTAACTATTTGTTTCAAGAGGAGAGGGACAAGAGAGTCGACTTCTAGAAGGCTACTACGGCAAGGCCAAGGAACTAGTGTACTTGAGGATGAGGGGAAAAAAAGAGAAGAAAACACCACTTATAGGCATAAGAAACAAAGTTGACATGTGCTGGGAGACTAACTTGCTGTAGGGGAGATATCACGTCATCTGAATCGAAAGACTGAAGAGAAAGGGAAGAGTTAAAGAAGACCACTACTGAGACTCCCAATTGAAATACGCCTCTTGAATAAAATGATTGATATAGAGATTTAAGAAAAGGAGGGTAAAAGGTACTAGGTATAAGGAGTAATTATTTATTAGAGTTACCTCTTGGGCAATACACACCTTGTTATAACTGCTCTCCTGGGTGCTGGTATCGGCCTTAGGCCCTGGCCATCCGGCGAGCCCAGTTAATAAAAAATTCCAGTCTCCCCACTATCGGACGATATCGTGTGTGCATCTCGACAAACCCAAGTTCTGTCGGCTTGGGCTTCCGTTAGTTCTGTGGCCCCGACCCCTCTCGGTAGGGTCCTAGGTATTGGGTCTAACTTGATTTTGGGACTACGGGGCAAGTGCGGCAGTGCTGATTTTGATCGTGTCTCTGGAAGATTCACCTGACCTGCAGCTAGACAGCTCCGGGCCTTCGCGTGGCTGTTTTGACTTTCGGCTATGATTCCGGAAGCCATTGTCGATCCGCCAATAGGGCGGTGGGACGCACCCCGCACACAAACCTACAGTATGTACAGTATCTGCCATGGAACCCACAAAACCGCCTAACTGGGTCTCGGAGCTTTCTAGAGTACCATGCCGCGTTCCGAATTCAGCAGTCTCCCCTCCCACTCACATACGGCATTCACTGCGCCTCACCGTACCGACTATCCAACACAACTGAACAAATGCAAAGGAGGATATTTAACCCACCATGGAAATACGGCGCCTTCTTGCTCAAGAGTGGAGCGACACGCTCGGTGGGTGGTGGACGATGGCTTCGACTACAGACGGCTCGTGAATCCGACAAAATAAAAATAAAAATAAAACACCAAGGGCGGAGTCGTCGGGGCAGAGTGTGGCAGGTCGATAGAGCCGCCATGGAGCATTAGTCCGGCTCGAAACACTCAGTTATCCGAAAATGGCGTCGTGCAAGCACATTGGAGGATGTCAGGCGATGCTCTTTTTCTCAAGGTCAACAGAAATTACATATAAAGGGGAGCAGGTCATTAGGATGGACGATTGGATTGGATCTCTCTATCTAACTACAAGCTCATCAACTGTGACCCTACAAGCAACGAACAGTTCGCCAGCCCTCAAGCTCAGTCCCACCGGGCCATCAGCACAATCTTATATATATATATATATATATATATATATATATTTTACTAACCTCCATCCATATCTACTCGTCGAGTCTTCCCGTTGCCGCCATGCCTGGCAAAATCACCGCCCTCGCGGCCTTCGCTGCCGCTGTCCGCGCGCAGAACGCCTGTACCCTCACCTCCGAGACCCAGCCGTCCGTGAGCTGGCAGCAGTGCGACGACAGCGGTTGCACTGACGTTGCCGGCTCCATCGTCCTGGATTCGAACTGGCGCTGGACCCACACTGTCTCCGGCTCCACCAACTGCTACAGCGGCAACTCTTGGGACAGCAGCATCTGCCCGGACCCCGAGACGTGCTCGGAGGCCTGCTGCGTCGATGGCGGCGATTACCCGGGGACCTACGGCATCAACGCCGGCGGCAGCGCCGTCGACCTGACCTTCGTCACCGACCACGCTTACGGTACGAACGTGGGTAGCCGCGTGTACCTGATGGAGGATTCCGATAGCTACCAAATGTTCAACCTTCTCGGCAACGAGTTCACTTTCGACGTGGACGTGTCCAACCTGCCGTGCGGCTTGAACGGTGCTCTTTACTTCGTGTCCATGGAACAGGATGGCGGTCTTTCGTCCTTCGAGTATAACAATGCCGGCGCGAGGTACGGCACGGGATATTGCGACAGCCAGTGCCCCAGGGACGTCAAGTTCATTGCCGGTCTTGTAAGTTGCCACGACAAATCGAGGGGGGGAAGAACTGCCAGGAGAAAGAAAAGAATAAGAAAAAAGAAGCACTAACATAGTCTCGATATAGGCCAACATCGACGACTGGACGTCCAGCTCCAACGACGCCAATTCTGGAGTGGGCAAAATGGGTGCTTGCTGCTCCGAAATGGATATATGTAGGACATTCCCCCATCTAGTCGTTTTCTCATGCAAAAGTGTATTTGGTCTAATGCATTTATTCCTACTCTTCATGCAGGGGAGGCCAACTCCATCTCAAATGCCTACACGCCGCATCCCTGCGACTCCATCGGGTATCACACCTGCGAGGGCGACAGCTGCGGCGGCACTTATTCCAGCGAGCGGTACGCAGGCACTTGTGATCCCGACGGCTGCGATTTCAACCCTTACCGGCAGGGCAACGAGACCTTCTACGGCCCCGGATCGATCGTTGACACGACCCAGCCGATGACCGTCGTGACTCAGTTCCACGCCGACGGGTCTGGGGAGCTCAGCGAGATCAAGCGATTCTACGTCCAGAACGGCCAGGTCATCGCAAACGCCGACTCTGTCTACCCTGCGAGCGGGAACTCCATCACGACGGAGTATTGCGATGCGCAGAAGGTTGCCTTCGGCGACACCGACACCTTCAGCCAGCACGGCGGCCTTGCCCAGATGGGTGCCGACCTTTCCGCCATGGTCCTCGTGCTTAGCTTGTGGGATGATGTGAGTAGCCAAAAAAGCAGGGGCTGGTCATGCTATGCTGATATTTCGTCCCCCCTCCCCCCCCCCCCCCCCTTTTTACGTGTATGCTTTTTTGGAACTCGCTTTTTGTTAACTCGACGACTGCGCGAAACCATTTAGCACTACGCAAACATGTTGTGGCTCGATTCCACCTACCCCGTCGACTCTACGGCAGACGGAGCCGTCCGCGGGACCTGCGCCACCACCTCTGGTGTCCCGGCCGACGTCGAAGAAGACCATCCGAACGCCAACGTCGTCTTCTCCAACATCAAGTTCGGCACCATCGGCTCCACCTTCTCGGGCGATGGTGACGACGGCGGGGAGCAGGGTTCCACCACCACCACCACCACCACCACCCAACCTCCCGTCTCAACCACTACCCCAGGTGCCTCCGACACTACGACTGAGCCTCCTGCCTCCACGACGACCCCCGCCACCGGAGGAGTTGCTCTCTACGGCCAGTGCGGCGGCAACGCCTACAGTGGCGAAACTAGCTGCGCCACTGGCTGCTGCCAGGCCTGGAGCGAGTGGTACCACCAGTGCATTCCTGGACCTTGCACGTAAAGAGTATCGTTTGGGGAAGAAGGGGGGAGGGGGACTTCTCATCACCCCGCGGCAACAATGATACATACAATACGAAACAAGACTTGGGGGGATATTAAGATGATTGTTTTAAATCTGATAAACGGGGTAGTTCTCAAAGGAGCCGGGGGGTGGGGGGGGGGTTGTGTAAGGCGGCTAAGGCCTAGGGACGTTTTGCACGCCAAGTTTGTGTTTCCTTCTTCTTTGTTGTTGAAAAGCGCTGCTTGAGCGTTACCACTTTGCGGGAGGAGAACGTAAATAACAAGTGGGAGAAGGAGTCTATGTGTATATATATTACTTATACAACTTGAGCGGATGGAACTTATCAGCCCAAAAAAAAAAAAAAAATCCTCGGGGACGGACTGGGTATCGCTGTATTGTTAATCATTCATCGCCTCGTAATTATAATGGCATCATCTGAGGGATGGTATTCTCCATCGCCGTCCCCCACCTTGTTCGAACTTCCTAACCACTAACCAACAGCAACAGCGGCAGTAGTAGAAGCTGCGGCTTCGGACCCGTCATTATTCCTCTTCTTTTTCTTATTCTTCCTCTTTCCTCTATTCTTCCTTTTCCTCTTCTTCTTCTCCATCTCTCCATTTGCATCAGCGACGTGTTCGCCATCGTCATCACCGTCGGACCCATCGCTCTCGCCAACACCATTTTTCGACGCGGATCCTTCAGCCCTGTCCCCATCCCCATCCTCGCCCACGTCCCTCCCTTTCCCCTCTTCCATAGCTTTCATAGCGGCAAGAACAGCAGGATGCACTTTTGCCTCGCCGTCCTCCTCCCCCGCGCCATGATTTTCCGCCTTTCGCTTGCCGCTCTTCCCTCCAGTGACACCATTGACGACAGCACTTCCCACCGCCGTACCTTTGCTTCCCAAACCCCTGCTCTTAGCCCTGAGCCCCAAAACCCCACTCCTCCCATCCATCCTCTCCTCCTCCATCTCTCTCTGCAGCTTCCGTTCCTCCTCGTACTTCCGCTTGTACGTCTCCCTCTCCGCCTTCAACTTCTCCGGGTCCTTCTTTGGCTTGAACAGCGGTGCTCCCCACCCTATGTCGTCCACATTTTTCACGACCTGGTCGATCCCGGGCTTCCTTTTTCGCTGTGAGGCTGCCGCCGTCGCCACCGCTCGATATTCGGCATGCCCAGCCCCGGGGCATGAAATAGCGGCCAACGCTTTTCGTTGCATCTCTCTGCTGTCTTGGACTTGCGAGCCGTCTTCTTCTTCTTCTTCTTCTTCTTCTCCTTCTTGTTCTTCGTCTTGTTCTTCGTCTTGTTCTCCTCTCTCATCATGACACTTTCTGCTCCCTATAGCTTCGTCGGCATTGCGCGCACCAACATTTACTCCGTCTCCAGGTTTCGACACAGCATGGGCGTTCGCCGGCTCCCCGTCCCATGCCACAGGTAGATTGCTATTTGCTTGCCGCGCAAACCCAGCAAGCTCGTTCATGCGACTACCGAAGCTATTGAGAAGACCTTCGAACGTCTGAGGTAGCACTGTAGCTACGTCGTCGTCGTCGTCGTCACGGTCATCGTCTTGGCTCGCGACAGCACCTTTGTCGTCCTTTTTCGGCGTAGGGGCGCTAGGCGCCATATTAAAGAGGTGAGAGGGACAAATGCCCGGGGTTCTAGAAAGTGCTGGTATGATAGGTCGGATCGAAAAGAAATTCGAATGCGTCTGGGCCGGGTTTGTTTTGTTACGGGACTAGCGGGCACACGGGGCGCAAACGAGAGAAAGATGCTGAGGTCGCTGCGGTCGCTGCGGATTGTTCGGCTAGGGATTAGGAAGCCTAATGTGCGGAATCAAATTAGTCGCGTACGTGTTGTTACTCTGATTCGGTAGCTTATTCAAGTTTCGAGAGGATTGGAGGCGCCGGAAAGTAGGGTTTGTCCATTTGCATTGTTGGCTGAGTCCGATAGCTATGTAGGAACCGGAAGCTTGGAAATTTTTAGTGGGGTCTACAGCTTATCTTATCCGGGGCCCCAGCAGGGCTTGTGCAACCAGCCAGCATTCACATGTCACGGCTACAGCCCACTCACTCTATGGCAGGATAATCATGATAGATTGAGGTTCTTGTAGAGTATCATTCTTTATCCAACGACTACCGGCTGCTGTCACAGCAATTGGCGGTGAATTGGAACTGAAAATGGTAATACTTGTTGAGGAGTTTAATTGAACCCATATATTTATATGCAAGTGGCAAGCATAAATTATAAATCTCAAAATGGAACTATACAATCACATTACGAAGCCACGTGCAGACAATGGGACAAAAATGTGATTCAGCCTACACCAACAACAGGAAAAACCGAGTCTGCCAGCCAGTGAAAACAAAGCGGTCTATATCAGTTGGTTTGTCCCCATCCTCTGCGGACACGCCTAGGAAATATGCACCTCGCCCCGAACCCGATGATGCGAAAAAGATTTACGTCACATTGACATTGAGTCACAAGCCACCATCTACTGGTTTAAATTCCGTCTACTGCTTTCCTAGATACCCAGAGAGAACTCGACCCCAACGTCAATGTCTCTGGCCATCTTGACCACCTTGGACAGCTGCACCGCCTTTTCCGCCGCGTTCTGGAGGTCGTCAATGCTGAAGATCTTGTAGCCAGACTCGTTGATGAGACGTTGCGCCTCCTCCATGTTGGTTCCTTGAAGACGGGCAATGATCGGAATCTTGAGGTTCAGGTGCTGCACGGTCGAGATGAGACCGTGGGCAATAGCGTCGCAACGAACGATGCCACCGAAGATGTTGACAAAGATGGCTGTCACCTTGGCGTCGGAAGTGATGAGTTCGAATGCCTCCTTGATGGCCTCGTGCGTGGCACCACCGCCAACATCGAGGAAGTTGGCCGGCTGACCACCGTTCAGCTTGATGATGTCCATAGTAGCCATGGCCAGACCAGCACCGTTGACGAGGCAGCCAATATCACCATCGAGCTTGATGAAGTTAAGGCCAGACTGGGCAGCGCGCACCTCCTCGGGGTCCTCTTGTGTTGTGTCGCGCCAAGAGAAAATCTCCTTCTGGCGGAACTCTGCGTTGTCGTCAAAAGAAAACTTGGCATCCATGCACATAACCTTGTGGTCCGAAGTCTCGCTCAGGGGGTTGATTTCGATCTGGGTGGCATCCTTCTCCATGAAGATCTTGTAGAGCTTCTTGATAGTGTCGACGGCGTCCTCGACGCACTGTTCGGAAAATCCAAGCTTGGTGACAATGTCACGCGCCATCTCGTCGGTAACGCCAACGTTGATATCAATGTAGGTGGTGTTGATAGCCTCGGGGTGTTCCTTGGCGACGGTCTCGATGTCCACTCCACCCTGGGAGGAGGAAACGATGACGGGGCCTTGCGAGGCGCGATCGAAGAGAACGGCGAGGTAGAATTCGCGGCGGGCAAACTTGCGTTCGCAGATGTAGACAGCATTGCACAGACGGCCGTCGGCGCCGGTCTGCTTGGTGATAAGCTTATGGCCGATCATCTGCTCAGCAAACATCTTGGCCTCGGTGCCGGAATAGATAACCCTAACACCTCCCTTCAACCCATTGTCGAAAGTTCCCTTCCCACGGCCGCCAGCGAGAACCTGCGCCTTGATAACCATGTCATCGGTCCCGATTTGCTTGGTGACCGCCTCAGCTTCGGCGGCCGACTTTGCGACGGAGCCCTTGGGGACAGAGACGCCATTCTAAGATGGTAGAAAGCCATAGTTCATGTCAGCATCGACGTTTGGGGCCAGCTAAAGCCACTACTGGAAAGTGGGGGTCACGAGGGACCCTGACCTTATAGCAACGAGGTCCAGGTGCACCACCCTTTAACAGCTCAAGATTGACTCACCTTTGAGAGGAGATCGGCGGAGAGATACTCGTGGATGCTTAGCGCTCGCTTTTGCTGCTGGGAAATTCCTGGAATTCTGCTGACGGGGGCAACAGCGGGCTTGATGGCGGCACCGAAGCCAGAGGCCAGAGCCCTGCTGCGGCCGAGGCGAAACATTGTTTGTGTTTTGGAGGAGGAGCGGAGAGGGGCAGGATTTGACAAGCTAGATAGATGGGTTGTCGAAAAGGGAGCAAGAACAAAACACAAACACACACAGAATAGTCGTGGAGAACTGGCTCTGCGACTCCGAAAAAGATGTGGGGGAGGGAAGGGCACACGGTTAATTCCAAAGGATTGACGTTATCTCCTTCTCCAAACAAGCCGGACGAACCTGCCCGCGCTAAAGCTCCCGCAGCACCTCCCTACCACAAACCAGCTGCTATTGATGCCACTGCAGCACTCGTGAAAAAAAGCTACGCCGGCTTAACGTTTCAACGGACCAATCACGTATCGTTTTCGGAACACTCTGCCCCTCTCATGGCCCGTGCGCGGTGTCACAGCTCCGGAAACGCGCGATGACGCCGTCGGCGTTGGGATACGTACCGGAACTTTCCCTTCTGTATGTATATCCGGTTTTTGCAAAGCGAAATTGAGGCTCTGTCATTGGTGTCGGTTTGGGGACGCGGCATACATCGTGCTCCCTATTTCAAACAAAACTACCGACGCAATCTTGCTCCGGGCCGTGCAACGTTTGGAGCGGAAATAAACGACTTTGCCTGCCGGCCCCTCTGGTGGGATCATCTGGTTGGCTCCCGGGGGCAGGGGGGTGGGGGGGGGGGGGGCAAAATCCACTCGACGCATATTTTTACTATAAATCTCAATTCAAGCCACGCCAGACTCGCTTTTCGGCGATGTCGAGGCGTCTCAATGCTTCATATTTTCAGCGAATCTTCCCCGTGAGTGTATTGTGGGAGGTTCTGAAAGGCATGACTTTGGCGGTCCTGATCCTCGTTTGTAAGTATACTGAAGAGTTGGGGTGTTGTGTGGTTCGAATGACGTGAGAGATATCAGCAGTACCATCATCACCATCCGCTCACTGAAATCAATATTGCCAAGCCAAGCCTCCATATCACGGGTAGAGGTGTGTTAAACTCGACAGAATCTGGGGACCGGGGCAACATTGTGTCATAGATCCGTGGTATGGGATGCCGAGCCTAGGGGCTTCAATAGTGTTGAAATCTACATCGTTTGAAGCTACATGATCCTGATCATGGGCCACATCTGCCCATCAGTTGGAAACTACCCGGTGATCTTGCTGGCCGAGCTGAAGATGCCTCGTTTGGCGGTTCCCCGTACGCTAGGTGGACATGTCGACCTTCGGGATTATGTAAAATGATTGATCAGAGCAAAATCCCTGGCAAATTCTAGTATACCGGGTTCAGAATTGATGGCGATGTTGTTTATTTACCTATGAAGGCTGCGCCTAGGATTGTATAGATCCTACAACGTCTGTCATACTCGTAGTTGCTATGCTCCAGTCTCCAAGCTACCCAACTCTGGGTTCATATCTTGGGTCATACCCTCGTATCTTGAAATACCAAATGCTGGTTTTACAGGTCGGACCTCCTCCGTAAAAGCAATGCCAGATTCAAAGAAGCCCCCCAAATTCCAATCTTCGTGAGCCCCTTCGCTCCGTTCCTGAAGATAATCCGTCCAGAGGCAGCTGAATATTGGTTGGGTAGGGTCGATTCCAACCAGTTGCCCATGTCGTGAATCCTTAACCCCTCTTGTGAAGCATGTCTTTCAACCATGTCCCTCATTGCAGTCTTAGCTTCTGGTGATGCTACTACAGCAAAAGCCCAAAGAACCACATGAGACAGGAAGAGACTAATCGTGCAGTACGGTCCTGCCGCCTGCGCTTCATTGGTCCTGCTGCTATCACAGGATATGAATGCAATGATTTTTATGGCTTCCATCACTGCTGACAGAGCCCAAGGCTCAGGCTCGGTCTGTTTTCCAGTCTGGTTTCTCACTTTCTCCGTTGTGGATGCTGGAGATATCGGTCTAGAGTGTTTCCGCGATGCCCATACCCTCAAGCGCCTCATTGCCAAGTCAATCCCTGCTTGCCCGTTCTTGCCAATTGCGTCCTGGAGATCCGTGAGTGAGACATTGAGAAACATCCTCACAAGGCCATGGAGCAATGATGAGTCCAAATGAAAATATGACTTTGGGGTAGCCGGCGAATTGTCTCGCGAGGAAAGGAACGTTGTGGCTCTAGTGGTTCCGTACAGATCATGCCAAAGCTCCAAGTCGTCTGTTGGCTCGATTCATTCACTCAGGGTTAATGAGTATTCTTCCCAGCTTCAAGTATACGCGACAGATGTTATCGACTTACCCAGGATTCTCTGCCGACTATGCAATAACTGGACCATCCAATCTGCACCCTTGGTATTATTGTTTTCATTAGAGAATAGTTTGTGGATATCGTCTTCGTCTGTGGTCTCGAGGATTACATCCATAGCGAGCCTCCAATCTTGAGACCAGTCAAGTGCTCGAATAGACAAGGCAAGTAATACCAAAAACGACGACCACTGGTTGACCCGCTGGGGGTGTGGAGCTGATATGGAGTGGGTATCATTCGGCGCCATGGTAGAACGCCATAGGAAAGGGGCGTATGTCATAGCGAATGTGGGAGCCGGTGGCATAGAAGCAGTGCCCAGGAGATTGTTCCAGATCCTCGAGGTCGGCGCCGCCCAAAACTCCTCGTCGCAAGGGCATTCCCAGCCCGCGATCTCTGACAATGACATAATGCTCTTCATATTGAGGAGGCTTGGGAACTGGGCATCTATCATGAATACGAACCACTGCAGTCTCTTCCGTGCTTCGGCCTGAATCCAGTTTGACCAGCGGCCTTTCGCGTTTCCAGCCTGGTGGAGATGGTGACCCTGCTGGTGGTGAGGTGGAAGGCGTCGCACGAACGTTACGACAGACGATCGCATCATCTCGGCGAATTCAAAGGCTCGCTTGTTCCCACACCATAGGCCCGTGTAGCAGATGAGGGCGGACGCGTATATAACGGGGATTTCCCTGAGCAGGTTGTTTTGATTTTCGATAAGAGCTTGAAAGCTACAACGGGCTCGGTCCAGAACGACAATGGAAAACCTTCGAGTATGCCTGAGATTGCTGTACGTAGCGCCGATAACCATCATGGCGGCCAGCAACGGTGGTGGTAGGGACTGTATATCCACCGTAGGTTCGTGGAGAACGGGAAATTGACGCGAGAAGTTCGTGAAAAACAGGCCAATAAACAAGTTGGCAATGCGAAGAGAGGGCAGGTCCAATACGACGCCTTCGGCATCCTGTGGCAGCGGGTCGAGAAAGTGTACCACACGCTCCCAAACAGCTCCCGTCATGTTGAACCTTGGGTTATGATTGACAAGCAGCGGGTCGTTTTCGGTTATGGTTACAGGCTGGCCTTGAGAGATGGGTGCAGACGCGGGGTTCCAGACAAAGGGCCACGAGTCATCCAATGATGCTTCATTGGGGGGTGAGGGAGCCCGCGAGACCCTTCCCGATCCATCATCGCCATGCTCATCTCCCGATGTAATAACTCCGTCATGTTCTTGGGAGAAGGCAAAGTTTGGTGAAGGCTCCGTCTCGTGCAGTGCTTCATAGAAGTCGGGGGTGAACCAATCCGATGGACTTGGGCCGGTGTCATTCATCCAGGAAAAGAAGTCGACATGGCTGTTGTCCATCAAGACAGGAGTCGGCACAAGAAATTCAGAAGCGTTGTTGATTTCTTGGAACCCCTGACTGCGCGACTGTGGCACAATGACGCCAACTCCACTCGGGTCCGGAGCTGCTGCTGCAACCATAGCAAGGTCCAACGACGAGGGTCCGGCGAACTCGCTTCCTAGTCCATCCTCGTTGCTGGTTTTCAACCTCTTTCTTCGGTGGACTTGCATATGCTTCCTGAGCAGGTCGCTCCGAGAGAAGTCCTTGTTGCAGATTTGGCAATGATGAGGGAGGACGGCATCGTGAGTCTTGCGATGCCGACTCAAGTTCTCTGGACGGGCAAAAGACCGTCCGCACTGCAAGCATTTGTGGTATTCAGGCATCGGGGTGTAGTCTCTAGCGCCAGTATGCTGATTGAGGAACGGGGGATACGGAGGCGAGTGGATCCGAGCATGAGCATGAGCGACTGCGTGGAAGAACGGGTGGACAGTCGTCTGCTCTGGGTTGGACAATTGCAGGTGCCACTCGCGCGCTATTTAGGCGGTAGACGCTGCTAGCAATTCTAGTGGAGGGCTCGGGGGGCAGGAAACCCGAGCCAGCATGTCCACCTTACTGTCCACCTTTTACACCCACCACCATCTCGCCAAATCTGCAAGTAGTTAATGCATTCATTACGTAGCGGCCTGCTAACCTCCATACAATACGAAGAATCTCACTAGATTCGCATGCCAAGGCTCGTGCATGACAAAGACGGACATGGTTGATCTAGCCCTGCCGTCCCGTGCGTGGTCTGCCGGCAATTGTGCCGAACCGCCGCATCCTTCTACCCGAACAGCAGCATCGCTCTTTCCGCTTTCCTTGTCACCCGAAAACACCTCGATAGTCCTCGACCATGGCCGCTGCCAAGGAGGAATTCCGGGTTTCGAGATCCTCGAGGCACGCGGATCTGGTCCCGTCACCTTCAAGGTGATTTACAGCGAGACTAAAGATGGGATCGACTCGGAGACAGGTAATTGAGAGACAGCCCCTGTGATGGAGGGAGCTAGCCACCCGTAGATATGGCTTCTAACGAATTCTCGAGTGGGAGGCGGTCCCTTCTTTCTCTTTTCTAATGCCATGGACTCATATCGGAATCTTTTCTACACGGTGCCCTCGTCATTGGATCCCCAAGCGGTAGAAGCAAAGCACACCTAGATGTCACAGCGGTACCAAAGGCTGGTCCTGTCGACCCCAGACTCGTCAGTCAAGTTCCCAAGGGCTGGCTTCGGCTGTGTTAGTCTCGAAAGCACCCTTAAAGCTTCATTTCAGCGCTCAAACCAAATTCTGAACCGCGTCTGGCGGGACGGCGCCAGGACGGTTGACATGTGCTCAGTCAGGAAAGGGGAAACGCAGGCAGCTTGGGATGTTACTCCCATGGCACACGCGTGTTTGGCCTGCATTGGGCGCCACGCCGGCAAGGGACGAGATGTACCGATGTTATGGTGTCGTTCGAGGTTTGCATTGAATCCAGTGGTGCGGGCTGGGGCGTTCACATGGTCGCCAACTGACTTGTCTTCTGTCCGGACAAGACAACCAGAAAGCTAAAGTCCTGGGAGGGGCTCTCGGATAAAAGTACTATATTTCCAGCCTTTGACAAAGGTTCTTGGCTTGTTGATTCTGAAATTCACTTGGACAACTAGCTGGGAGTATTCATACGGGCTTCCGGCGATTCGGTCTCCACCTCCATCAACAATCAGGAAATTGGCGTTATGAGCGGCCTTCACATCCAGCCCATTCTGGGTGGCGAGGTTAATAGCGGATCCGTGGCGTTTGGTGGTCCCGAGGGCTGGACCTCCCTGTATCAAGCATCGGTTGTCAAAGATCTCAAAGGCGCCATTCTCTACGAGAATGGTCTATTAATCCCATCGAGGGATAGAACGCTGGCGGACTTCCAGGTCGGAACAAACAGCGTCGCTTGCACCATTGACGGAGCCAAGCGTGACAGGGCTTGCTTTGGGGGCGACCTCCACGTTCTCGGTCGCTCCATCGCATATTCTACCTCATGTCTCGAAGCGGTCGCGGGTAGCACCGAACTCCTTACGAGCCACCAGACCTCAGATGGATATCTGGGAAATCTTTGCCCCACCCAAGCCCCACTACATGAGGCTGGATCCGGCATTCCTACTCCTACTTATGCCTTCTATTCTCTCACTTATGCGTTGCTCTTGGTCGTGGCCGTGAAGGACTACTGGATGCATTCCGGCAACAGCGCCGCTGCTCGGAAATGCTTTCCCCGCCTGGAGAGGCTATTGCATTTGGTTGAAAAGCATCGAAGCGAGGAGCTTGGTCTGATACAGGCTCCTCCTCCTCTCTCGATTCACTGGTTTCCCATGAACGGACCACTCTTTGGGGCTTCTGGCGGAATCCACCTTGCATACTACGATGCACTCAAAGCGACGCAGGCCATGGCGGCGCTTGCCGGCACGGAAAAGGCTATGGGGTTCTCGAAGCGCGCAGAAAGGGCTCAAGGACCAAATGTTGGCACATCTCTCGGACGAGCACACTGGCATCTTCAAGGCCCAGCAGCAATGCAGCTCCCCAGGGTCTCTGCCAAGACATCAACGCGTATGCGACATGGCTCGGCGTGGCCCCATGGCATTCGGACAATCTTGCTCGGCTGATTGGGTGCGCCGAAAAGGATCATCTGCCCGTTGCTTTCCAAAATCTCGGCCACTGGGACTCTGCAAAGGTTCTCAGCCCCTATGCCACGGGGCTTGCGGTCGAGGCCCTTTTCAAACATGACATGGGCTTGGGTGCAGTGGGGTTGATTGAGCGTCTTTGGGGGGGGTCATGGCGGATAGCGGCAGCGAGAATTACTCGGGGTGCCACTAGGAAGCCATGAAGACGGACGGATCGCCCTTTAGCCACGACACTTCGCTGGCCCACGGACGGTCAACGTGGCCGGTGTTCCTTCTTCCAGAATACCTGGCCGGCTTGAAGGTAGTAGAGCCAGGGTGGAGAGCCTTCAAGGTGCGGCCTGTCCTTGCTGTAATTGCTTCTATTGACTACAGTCTCGACACCCAACTCGGAGAGATCACGGTCGGGTTGAGATACGACGAGGTTAGTCAAACTGGCTTAATAAGCCTAACGGCACCAAAGGAGTCTGTGGCTGAGGTGCATGCCCCAGCAGGCCACATTCTCGTGGATGGACCAGCAGTGATCACGGGCCCCGTGGCGGGTTTGAGTATCAAATTCTACGGAGAGAAATCTGGAGAAAGAAAATGGTTTGTACTCGACGAACTTGTTGAAGCAGCATCAGATTAAAAACTGTGTTGGAATAGTTCTATGTCCCCACCTATCCTAGGACTAATATTTGAGGCTAAGTGCCGCTCTTTCAAGATCCAAGATACTACTTTGCACAATATCGCTTGTATATTTAGAATATATAAACGAGGGAAGTCAGCACCTATATTTGTCTTCAATAACCTCTGACAGCGTTATCGGAAATCCTCGCCACTTTTGACCGCCGTGATGGAGACCAGCATTACACGAAGTATATCTTGGGGGAATACCAGCACATTCTTTCCACTTAGGCCTCCAAGCCTCGAAGCCTCCGCCCTTTTCAATCTTAAAGTCATGGATACCGGGGTCGACGATTGAGCTGGGTACCCCCCGTTGGTCAAGAGGCGTTGTTTGCTGCAAGATCCTGTGGACTCTGGCTGGAGCGGGAACGTATGGTCTTGCAAAAGGATCGTCGCTCTTCGCGGCCCTTATTCTTTTCCCTTTCAACGGCTGCTGTACTAACCTTCCATGCTAGCAGGGCCTCAGGTCTCAAAGTCGACACCGCCACCTCACTCGAGCCCCAATGCTGATGGGCTGTACCCCTTCCCAGCCACCCAGCCATCCAATGTCTCGTCCTGGGAGGCTTTGAGAAGACTATTGGGAGAGTATGGCTCATTGCCTCGATTCAAACCTGGACGGGAGGTCGAGCAGGGGTATAGCGGAAAAGGAGCAACCGGGACCGGGGCGGCGGGGTGGTAATACTGTAGATGATGCTCTACGACGAGGATAACAACCCAGAGGACCTTGTTCTCGGTAGATTTGTATTGATTTGGAAATAATATACACCGCGCGTAGCGATCTGTTCACTTCAAGCCTATTAGTCTCCACCATTGATCATCTACCATGAAATCGTGATCCCCTATGTGGCAGCGATTCCGCATTCAGCAGCACACACACACCCCCAAAAGTCACTCATCGCACCTCAGCATCTGGATCGGTCCGGCCAAGCAATCATTGCTCCAGTACCACACAATCTTGACAGGTGCAACATCTGGCTCCGCTTGTTTCTCCTGCTTCGTTCCAACAGCCTGTCCACTCTCCGCTTCTTCCCTCTCGTCGAAATGAAATTCCACCATGAAAAAACATATCTCCTGATCAACCCAGTTCCCTTCCCTCGCGAGCTCGTCTCTGTCCTTATGCCAGGTGAAGGTCTTGATCTTGCCGTCGTTTCCATCGATACTGTCCCTATCTTTCTCGTCCAGCCACATCCAATGATAGTCTTTCCCGTGGTCGGAATCATGTTTCCCACTCATCCGCCTGAGATGATGATGTCCCAGGTGACTAAACTTCAGCGGAAACGTGGGCTTGTTCGCACCGCAAAAATCGAAGGTGATGCATAGCCTCCTTTCTTTGCCCTCTCCCCCCTCGCCACCGTCCCCAGCGTCCTCATCTTTCTCAATATCAACAACCATACTCCACAGCCCGCTCCCATCCCTATATCTCCCCGCATACCTCCGCATATCACCAAGCCCATCGTCAGCACCATTCAACCTCTCAACCTGCCCCCGTCCAAACCTCACCCCATCCTCAATCTCCCTCCCGACCCTCTCGTGAAATGCCCTCGTGCCACTAGCTCCCTTCCTCGCATATTCTAGAAACTCGTTGCCTCCTACCTTTGCCTCGTCCCCCTCATCCCCTAAGCCCAACACCTCCTGGAGAACAAGCTGGGCAACCCAGTCAGCGACATCCGTCAAAGCAAGCGTGTTCGTCAGAACCACCACGACCGTTTCCAGCTCCGGCAGCAGTAAGGCAGAAGCTAGGGACCCGCACAGGGCGCCGGCGTGGTAGATCACCACTGGTCCTTCCCTCTTTCCTCTCCCATACGCTCCCTTGCCAATAACAGGCCTCTCCACCCCGGAATTCATGCCCACGCACCCCAGCCTACTGGGTAGCCTGGTCCTCGCCCATCCGAGCCCGTAGAACGTTTTCCCTTCTATCCCTTCTCCTTCAGCCCCCCCCTCGTCGTCTTCCACCACCGCAATCTCGGCCATCAAGCTCATTC
The DNA here is from genome assembly GCA_022664585.2 of Zalerion maritima. Lineage (NCBI taxonomy): Eukaryota > Fungi > Ascomycota > Sordariomycetes > Lulworthiales > Lulworthiaceae > Zalerion > Zalerion maritima. The sequence goes on from JAKWBI020000526.1 coordinate 29,304, forward strand.
TAACCTGCTTCAGGGTCGAGCCTCGGGTCCACGTCTTCGCCGCCGCGCCGCCGTTGCTGTTCCCCCCCACCTCTTCCTGGTCGTTGAAGCACCGGACGAACTCCGCGTACAGCTTGAGGAGGTCGTGCGCGCAGCTCCACATCCCCGCGCTCGCGGCCGCAAACTCGTCCCTCCCCGCCGAGACCCTCGGGATCTCCGTCGCCTCCGCCAGGGGCTCCGCCGCCGTCCCGCCCAGCACGTTGTAGCACCTCGTCACGTCCCTGCCCGGCCTCCCGGCCACGTCGTCGATGTCCACGTCGGTCCACTGCACGAGCGTCCTCTCCAGCCCCAGCCCCAGCGGCTCCAGCAGTCGCGCCCGCACGAAGTCTCCGAAGGGAAGCCCGGAATGCCGGGACACGACCAGGCCGGCGATTTCGTACCCGTCGTTGTTGTAGAGGAACTTCTCCCCCGGCTCCTGCACCCGCGTTTTCCTCGTGTCTCCTCCTCCTCCTCCTCCTCCTCTTCCTCCTCCTCCTCCTGCCATCTCCTTCTGGCCGTTGGTCCCGACTCCTTCGCCCTCGCCCTCACCGTCCTTCCTCCCCTTCCCCTTCCCCTTCTCCTTCCCATTTCCGGTTCCATTTCCATTTCCCTCCTCGGGATCATCGGGCGCTCGAACGTCCTCGGCAAGCTCCTCCAGGTAAACGGGCCTCGACCGCAGGTAGCGCCGCATCCCCTCCCCGCCGCAGACCCGATACTCGTTCCCCGCGCCGGTGTACAGGTTGTCGCCCCTGACCATGCCCACCCTGTGGCTGAGCAGGTCCAGCACCCGCAGCTTCTTCTCGTGCCCCATCGCCATCTCCCCGAGCCCGGGGAGCGCCGTCTCCACCGTGTCCTCCCACCGCACCTTCCCTTCCTCCACCAGGATCGCCACGCACGCCGCCGTGAGGGCTTTGGTCAGGGAACACCCCGCGTACAGCGTTTTTTCGGAAGGCGTCTTGCCGGCGGCGACGTCGCTGTGGCCGTAGTTTTTGAATATGGTGGTGGTGGTGGTGGCAGCGGCGGTAGCAGTGCCGGGTCTCGTTCCGGCTTCGGCTTTGGCTCCGGCGTTGGCCAGTGGCTTGGCTTCCGTGCTTCGGGATGGACGGAGTATCCCCAGGGATAAGCCGGCGGTACCGCCGATTTTCATCAGGGCTTGGATTGTTCCGCCTAGCTCGTCGAGACGCTTGTCGAGTGATGCCATAGTTAGATACGACCTAGAATGGGGGGGGGGGTAAGTTTCTTGTTCTGTTCGCTGTGTTTGAGTCAGGGGCCGGAATTTGGCAGAGCGAGCCGGCGGCCACCGACAAAAGTAAAGAAGAAGACGCAGGGCTTTTATGGACACGTCAGGAATATCTAATTCGAACGATCGAAAAGGAAAACTTCGGCGGCTGAATCGCCATTTTGGGCAGAAACGTTTATGGATGGCCACATAACTACATGGCCGTACGGCACAGCTGACAAGCGCATACACCGCCCGTCCAAATCGTCTCGTCCGAGGCTGTGGTTGTCGAGTGCCACGGCATGTACCCCGTCCGGGCAAGAACTGTGAGTGGCGGCAGGCCGGCTGATGGATGCCACACCAGCACATTGGCACGGGTAGCTGCAGTCTTTTATCGGATGAAGGCTCTGCCGGGGCGGGGGGGATGTCTGTAATGGAAAAGGGCCTATTTAATAGCGTGTTGTATTTTCCGGGTATGCTGCCCGGCTCGAGTTGCCGACTACTTAGTCTGTCCTCTTGCGGCCAGTTCGGGCAAATCTATTCCAGCACCAAATACACAGCTCCCGGGAGACTCATGAAAAATACGGTCGAAAAGGTACTATTTGGGAATGCATCAGCATCTCTCCAATGGCAAATGGCGCTTCTTTAGCTTCTTGCATTGGTTGTACTTTCCGCAAAATTCTGCCTATTCGTCTGAAGGCAGGTGCGGTATTTGTCTGCATTGGTTGGCATCAGTGTCCTCTCATGAAGCAGGCATGCGGGCAGCAGTTTCCCCATTGTTCTGCCAACCGCCTTGCTTGGTTGACTCCAAGGATGATTACATGTGTGGCGGTGCAGTTGAAGACGCTTAAGGTCATAATCTCATCTCTAGGTTAGTTTCGAAATCATGAAACGGTTGAGAACTCTTCAGTATCATGCCAAATCACGAGCAGCAACGAAAAGGCTCGGGTCAGGTTGTGGTTCCAGCTTCCGTGTCTCCTTCATGACAAGTGCGAGTATCAATAGAGATGCCAGTGGCGAGGATCATTAAGATATCAGACTCCAAAAGATATGAGACGACAAAAATCATTTGTACTCCCTTGGTTGCGCTGAACGTTTCGGTATGGATCGACAACACCTCACTCATAATAACCGACACAAAAGATCCGACTCAGTACGATAACTAACCTTTCCGAGATCAAGCTCGAAACGCTGGTTATTTTTATCTTCAAATCAAGTGTGTACGAGGGGACCTATGCTAACGTCGGTTGGAACTCGAGGGCCGACATGCCTTTGATGGCTGAGAAGTGCATCTTCTCAACGGGTTCTACCACGCAGCATTCTCACGGAACTCATTCTATTTGGTGCTTCTGGCCCGTTTTTCTTTGCTAAGGATATAGAACAGAGGAGATATATAGTCAAGATTGCGGCAATCTTGATCTTGAAAGTCGCAGCTACATGCTAATTTATCATTTGTTTGTGTTCGCGATGCCCGGAAGCAGCGTGCTTTAACACTCCTAGAGTAGGAATACCCTCAGCTAAGTAAATTACCGACAGAAATATAATTTTGGGACATATCTTGAGCTGAGAAGCAGCAATGAGACATGGAGCCCAATATTTGCCACTGCATAGTGAGCGGCAGCAAGTGAGGGCCTGTTATTTGGTGCAAGTTCCTTCGAAAAAAGCAGAGTCCGCCGGCGTGGTAGCGTGGCGAGCTGGTTGGCTCTCACGTCGAGCTCGGCAGTAAGGATGGTTTCGTTTGATGACTGCTTGATGATTTCCTCTTGCGACCTTCGGAATACCTTGGGGTCTTTGCCATACTTGTCAAACATGTAATTAATTGCCCCCGACAGCTCAGCACTGCTCCTTTTGTCTGGAACAGCATTTCCTTCTCTCCTCAGGTGTGCGACAAGATGAAGTATCTCGGCACCTAGTCCCCGATGAAAGTTTTAAGGCAACGGGTTTCCACGTTCAGGACCCTTGTGGTGTTTGTTGATGGATCGGCATAGCCTTGTGGCGCCGGGTTGGGGGGGGGGGGGGGGGGGGGGTTGGGTGTGGGGGGGGGGGGGGGGGGGGGGGGGGGGGGGGGGGGGGGGGGGGGGGGGGGGGGGGGGGGGGGGGGGGGGG
>JAKWBI020000527.1:0-32603 GCA_022664585.2 Zalerion maritima
TATTTACTCGGTTATAAAAGGAGTAAAGGAAGGGATTATTAAAAGTATTAATGCGTATAAAAAAAAGCAGGATTATAGTCCTACTTTTAAATGGAAGGAATATTTTTATAAGCCCAACTTAAACTCCGAGGGCACTACGATTATAAAGGATCCCAAAAAATTATATGGCGAAGGGGCAATTTATATAATTCCGGTTAAATTTAAAATAAGGGGAAAAGCAATAAAAATGCCCTTATATTATTAAAAAAAGTTCTAAAAAAAAGGAATAATTAGGGCTGGTTAAAATTACCGCGGAAATTTAGGGGCTAAATAAGGCGCCCTTAAACTGGCCCGTATTATAACCCTACCTACGATTATAAAAAAAATCCTAAAAATTATATAGCGGAAAAATAATTTACATAATTCCGGTTAAGGGAATAATAATATTAAGGTGAAAATTACGGAGGCATTTTAAACCAATCTGGGAAAAAACAGGCAAAACTAAATAATATTAATATTTTATTTATAGGTAAAAGGAAGTATATAATAACCGGGCTTGGCTTATAAAGGCTTATTATAATTACGAAAAATCCCAAAAATTATATAACGAAAGAATAATTCGTATAATCCCGGTTAAAACCCCGTAAGCAAAAAATAAAAATTATAGAGTACTTTTGCCGTTTTTTAAAGGGTATAAAGAAAAGAAAGGATTAAAACCACCAAGCGTTTTAAAATATAAAGGAAAATGAATACCGTTTTTTATAATTATTAAATTATTTTTCGAATAAAGGCCTAACCCCTACCGTTTTTTAAATTAAATTTTATTTTTTATTATTAATATTAAACCCCGTGCCCGATTTAACGGATATTAGGGGAAATATCCCTTAAAGGGCTTGGAAAAATACGAATTACCCGTCCAAACTAAGGTTAATCCCCTTTTAAAAAATTTAATATAAAGGTAATCCTGTATAGGCCTTACCAGAAAAAAGGAAAAAAAAATTTTAAAAATTAAATTTATTTGGGAAAAGTTTAGGGGTCCCACGCTTTATTATAATCGAACCGTAATTAAAGGGAAATATGGCGATTATAATAATTTATAAATTATAAACGCCAAACTTTTAAGGTTCCCACCTATGGAATTATAATTAATTCCCCACCCCCTTTAAGGGCGCCTAATCTTTTTTACCCAAAAAAGCGGCCAAAAGGGGGGGGATAAATATACGGTAAGGAAATTATAAAAGGTTTAAAGCTTAGGGGAAAATAAGGCGAGGCCTTTTAGCCTAAATAAATTAACCAATATTATATCCGGCCTTATAAAAAGCCGGCAAATTAATAATTACCAGGAGCGGATTAATTAATAATAAGGGGTAAGGTAATTAAAAAAAACGGTAAAACGGTATATTTATAAAGCCTAAAATTTTTTAATATAAGGCGCGGAATATAAGGGATAGGACTTATTAGGGCCCCGAAAAAATAATATTAATACCCGGAAAATAGGAAGATAATTATTAAGAAAATTATATAGATTCCTTACTTCGAGCTATAAAAATCCCACGATTACGCTTAAAAGGCCTAAAAAGTATTACCACCATTACCATTTTTAATTTTAAAAAACCGTTTATAATTTTTTAAACCTAAGGCTAAGGAAAAATAATCCTATATTATATTACCTTTTAAAAATCTATTTAAATCCTAATTTTTATAATCTTTTCCATTTTTTATAAATTATTTTATTTTTTAAAAAATTATTCCACCTTTTAAATTTATTATATTATATTTTTAAGGCAAGGCGCGGCGAAGGCTTTTTTATTAAAATATTATTATAATAAAAAAAGGTAAAAAACGCCTTATAAATAAGCCTTAGGCTTAAAAACGATTTTCGAAAATAAAAATACCCGAAAACGTTAACGAAATTTAAACCTTACCATATAAATAAAAAGCCAAGCGATCGCCTTTTAATCCTCCCTTATTTAAAATCCCGTTATCCAAAATTTTTATTATACTAATACCCCGGGCAAAATATAATATAAATATTTTTTTAATATTTTAAGGAATAAAACGAATATTATCCCCCGGCCAATCCGTAAAAATAATATTTAATACTGGTTAATATAACCCTTATAAAATAAATTAATATATTATAATCCGATTACCGTTACCGCTTTTTAATATATAAGGGAGCGTAATATTTAAGGAAAACGATATTTCTTAATATATATATTAATTAGATTAAATATTTAAACAGGTAGTATTTATAAATAATGCGTAAAAAATAAATTATATTATATAGTATTATATTAATACCTACGCCGAATTAATCGAATCGCTTATTATAAAAAAAATATAGATTAAAGTAAAAAAGGCCCTAAAAACGGAATTTGTAAATAAGGATACCTTTTAGGAAGGCCGTAATATGGTAAACCTAAAGCGCTTCGCCTATTAAAATTGGCCTACGAAAAATATTAATTAATAATAATTATATATTGCGGGGTGGAAACGCCGGCTCGCTTAATATAAAAAAAACCACACGGGTTATACTAATAATATTATTTTATTAAACGCGTTTTTAAACGCCTTCGATAATATATTGTGGGCTTAATTATATAATTTTACAGGGATTATAAATAACGATTTATACCTTAGAACCTATAAGGAACTCCTCCAAAAGCTTAAAGCGTTCCTGGATTAGCGCAAAAAAACGATAAAATTATTCGGAAATAAGTTTTAATAAAAAAAAAAAGGGACCACCGCCCGCGTTAAGGAAACCACGCGTAACCCCATCGACCCCTAGTTTTAATAAACCAACCGATACGATTTGGCCAAAATGGCCCAAAAAAACCAAACCGACCCCCGCGATTTACCGCCCGCGCTCCGACCATAAGGAAGCGATAAAGTACTTATTAATCGATCAGTCCTGCCTAAAATAATTAAATAAAACCTAATTAAAAAGCTAAATATTTTAAGCGTGGTTAATATATATACGTTATTAAATTAAAAAATAGGCAAAAAAGTAAAACTGGTATTAAATAATGGTAAAATTAGGGAAAATAAGCCTTAATATAAAAACCACTATGGGTATAATCCTAATTAAACCTATTAAATTAAACGGGATCATATACGAAAACTTTATTACGTTTAGGCCGAATTCCCCTAAAAAACCAGTATAACCCCTTTGGAAATTTTAAAGGTATAAGCACTCCTTATATTAATAACCAGTTTTAATAAAAGGCCCTAATATTAAACCAAAATAATAAGATATTATTAATATTTAAAAAGTAATTATATATTATATAATTATTTATAGGACGTTTAGGATTAAATTAACGGAGTCCTTTATAAATACCCCTTTTATCGAACACCAGGATGGGATTTTAAAAAAAGCGAATATAATACCTGGCCCATTAAAATATTTAATAATATAATTACGGAAAAAGTATTAATAAAAACGGTATTCCTACGGTATTATAAATAAAAAAAAATGCTTAAAAATTAATATAATCGGGTATAAAAGGCCTAAAATATAATTATAAAAAACCCCTGGTTTTTAAAAAATACGCCTGGCCTAATTAATAAAAAGGACCAGGTACCTTAAATACGCCAATTATAAATAAACCTAATCGATAAGGTTTATAAAATCCCTAAAAATAATAATATTTAAAATAATTAATTATTTATTATAATAAAAGGTAAGGCAGCAGCGGTTAAAAAATACTTATGGGAAAATTAGGAAAATATAAAAGCGGAAATAATAGCGGAAGCCCTTATTATTAATATTTATAATAAAATGGCGCAATCGGTTTTTAATTATAACCAGGAAGGAATTAAAAAAGGATAAGGCAGGCCCTTAAAAAAAGTAAAAGTGGAAGATAAGATTAAAGCGGTTGGGGAAAAAAAAAGCGCCAAAGAAAAAAAAAAGGATTTTGGCCATAAAAAAATATTGGGCGTAATAAAAGAAAAGATGGAACGCAATATATAAGAGAAAAAAGAGGCGCCTTTAGGTAATAAGCGTAAGGACCCCCTAAAGTTTACGAACCTAATTTTTTAAAAGATAATGGAAAAATAACTCGTAAAAATTATAGGAAGGCCTTACGGGTTAATAATTACGGAGGTATTATAAATATTATAACCTATAAGGATAATTTTATAAAAAAAACTGGCAGGTAAAATAAGGGTAAAGGAAATTATTAATGAAATTATTTATAAGGGTAAAAAGCCAAAGGAATATTAATAGGTAATCTTAAATAGGCCTAATATCCACCAGGTGGTTAAAATAAAAATACGTTTTATTAATAATATACCCCCGGAAAAATTAAAGTTTATAAACCTTATACGTATTTAATTATATTAATAATATAAGCGTATAAACTTTAAGGTTTTATTTATAAGCCTGCCAAAAGGCCTAAAAGCGGTAATATTAAAGGGAGGAAAGGCAGTTTTTTATTTAATTAATATTCCTAACCCATTGGTATTAATCCCCTTAATAATCCCCTTTTTCCTTTACCCGAGCCCGTGCTTATTAATACGTATAAAAGGGCCAAAAAATAGGCTGGCCAGGGTTATTATAAATATAGGCGCGAAAGCTAATATTTTAAAATAAACCTACGCTTAGGAATACGGCTTTAAGGCTTATTAAGCGTAAATTGCGTTTTCCGGTTATAATAATTAAAAAACCAATTTAACCTTAATTATACGGTAATGGGTATATATTTTTTTAAAACCTAAACGTATTATATAAAACTTTTTCGTATTAAAAGAAAATCGAAAAAAGGCGTTAAAAATAATATTAGGAATACCTTTTATTATAATAACGGGGTGAAAATAACGCTATAATAAAAAGCGTAATATATTAATCGGGAAGCTCGAAATAAAAGAAAATAATTATATTATTATTATTATAAACCTAACCCTAAAAAAAAAACGTAGAAAAATACTCCGTAATATTTATTCCCAGGGAATAAAGATTTTTAGGAAAATATAAAAAGCCCTTATAATTCGACCAATAAAAAAAAAAAGGCCAGTATAGGATTAGGGAAACCCCGTATTGGTAAAATTAAAATCCCTACTTATATAATAAAAATTTTGGATTCGGATAATAAAAAAATAATAACCTAACTTTTTATAAAGGAAATTAAACGCCTTATAAAAAAGTTTAAGGAGGATATGCCCATGGAGGGGTATATTAATAGGCCGTAAGGAGGGGAGAATCTTTTAAATAAAAAAATCTAAACCGGAGAATTAAATATAAAGGTTGCCCTTTATTAATCAAAGGGGCAGGGGCGTAAAAAGCCTTATAATTACCCACGGAACCCTAATTATAAAAGAAAAATTACCAGGAAAAGGTTAAATATTTTCCCAGAAAAGTATTATAAGGGTAATAATTAGGAGCTGCGAAATAATAAAAGGAGGATACGAAACTTCGTTATTAATAAAATCCTAAACGTTAACGGAACCTAGGAGGTATTTCCCCTTAATAATACCAATATTATTAATATTTTTATTATATATAAATGTATGGCGGATAAAATAAAGCCCGTAAATATTCGAGTAAGGTATAAAACGGCCCCCGTAAACCCGGACTGGTATAAAAAAAAGTGGGAAAAAAATAAGCCATTAAAAAAAAATCGTAATAATATTAAATAAAGTGAATATATTTGCCCACGATTATATAAAGCAAAGTATAGCGGTACCAGGCTTATATTAAAAAGGAGGAATAAAATTTTAAAAACCCTTGGGGAATTATAAGGGAAAAAATAAAGGATATTTATAAATATGTTTATAAATAAAAAATAAGCATTGGTATGGTTCTGGGAATATTTAGGCAAAGTTAACCTTAATATAACCCCTCCCCAAAAAATTAATACGGTATTTTATATAAAATGGTAGGTTAAAAATATTCCTATTCCTAAGGTATTAATAACGGTAGTAATCGAAATGCTCGAGGAGCGAAGAAAAAAAGGGGTAATTAAACTAAGCCAAACGGCGTACCGTAACCCTTAATTTTTAATTAAAAAGAAAAATAGGAAATACCGTTTAATTAATTTAACGGAAAGGCTTAATTCGGTTATAACTCGTAATACTTTTATACCTTTAATTACCAATAAGTTTATAAAAAATATAATTTATTACCAGTTTATTTTACTTTTGGATTTTTACTCCGAATACGACCAAATGGTTCTTAATTTAAAATCCCGAAATCTTATTATTTTTATAATATTCGCCGGCCTATTTAAAATAACCACGCTTCCGTAAAAAGGAACGAATAATATTACTTAATTTTATAGGATTATTTTTATTATTCTTCTAGGTTTTATTCCAATAATATATAAAACACTTATTAATAATATTACGGTTAAAGGTCTTATTATTATATACGATAGGCGAAAAATTTACCCAAGGGTACGGTAATATATGGCCGAATATATTAGGAATTTGGATTAAATATTATTACGAAATAAGCTGGCCGGGACCATAATCTTTATGGTTAAATTTAAATAATATTAAAAATTAACCGTAATAATAGGTTTTATATACGGAACGAATGGCCGTAATCTTAAACAGGCCAAGGTTATTAAAATTAAGGAATAAACGATCTTTAAAAATACATCGAATATTAAAAGATTTATTAATATAATGGTTTTTTACCGAATATTTATTAAGGATTTTACTTATATTATTAAACCCTTATATAAACTTACCCGTATAGGGGCGCAGTTTATTTAAAAGGAAAAGTATATAAAAATAATGGAAATCCTTAAATAAACCCTAATATTACCCCCAGTTTTAATTAAAATTAATTATTCCCCGAAGGTAGGGCATATTATTATTAAAGTAAATATATTAAAAACCGGATAAGAAGTATGGATCGGCTAAAAAAGAGAAGGAAAGGTCCTAATGGCGAGGTACGAATTTGGTTATTAAAAAAAAGCCGAAGGAATATATCATTTAGCCAAATTAAAATATAAGGGGCTGCTTATGGCTTTAAAACGATTACGGAATTACCTATACGGCGCGCATTTTACCTTTAAAATAAATACGGTTAATATAATATATTAATTTAATAATAATATTATTAATTTATCCGGAGTACTTATTATTAAATAAATCGCATAAATACGGTAATTCGATTTTAATATGGAGTATATATTAGGAAATAAAAATATTATAATAAACGTATTATTATAAAAACCCCCAGGACCCTTAAATAAGGAAAATAATAAATTAAAGGAAAATATTAAAAATTTTATTAATACGTAATTATATATGCTTACGGCTGTATAGGATTGGAGGAATATTAAGATTTTAAAAGAAAAAATATAAAGCAATAAATCCTAAAAAATAATGTATTTTTTTATTATTTTAAAAAAACCGAGCGATATTTTTTATAAATTATTTTTTTATTAAAAAAGGAAGGCTTTAAATTACCTGGTAAAGGACCAGAAATTTTAGCGTAAAACCTTAAGGGGTAAATTATAATTATAACTGGTGGTCGATAATAATTAAACCCGGAAATATATTATTTAAAATAATTATATTTATAAAGGGTATAAAAAACGGAATATTATATTTAATTTTATTATTTAACATTATTATTAAAAAGGATAATAAAAGCAGGTATAAAAGGTATTAAAAACCTGCCTAATTTATTAAAAGCAAAACCCTTAAAGGTTTAAAATACCGTTAAAAATCTTTAACCTTATTCCAACCCCCTTTTTTAAGGTTTCGCTTAATATTTTTTAAATACCATTAAGGAAAAGGTACATTTATATTATATAGGCCAAATATAATTTAATAAAATAAATTAAAGGGCGACCATTATAAAAAGCCACCGTAGGGCAAATGGCCAACTTTATTTAGTAAAATATAATTTATAAATATGGGATATATGGGAAATTGGTAATTAATAAAGGACCAAAAAACCGAGGATTTTTAAATAAGCTTATAAAATAAATAGGCCTGGTTAAAATTACGGTATTGGTATATAATTTATAATTATAAGGGGGAATAAAATACCACTATTTAAGCACCAGGAACGTATTATTAAAATTAAGCGGTAACTGGATTAATACGTACCCAGGGGTATTAATGGTGTAAAAAATTATAATAAACCAAATTATAGGATTCTCTTTATACGTATTATTATACGGTTAAAAAATGGTCACCCTTATTAAAATGGCGCTCCCTACCTAAAGAATAATTAATTGGAAAGGTAATATACCGTACGCGGATTTTTTGGCGAAAAGGAGCCGGGTAATAAAACGGAAAAAAACGGACTTGGCGAAAGCAGCCCGAATCCTATAATGGAATAAGGAAGCCAGGGCCAAGTACATAAATAAAAAAAATAACGGGAAAATAAGGAAAATCCCATTAAAAAAAGGGGATTTAATATTACAATGGATATTAATTATAGGGGTTAAAAGTATAAAGGATAAGCAAAACCCTTAATAAATAAAACCTTATATTATTTATAAGTTTTCGAATAAAGGAAAAACGGTGTAATTTAAGGAACCTTATAAAGGGAGCCCTCCCTTTAAGCGCATAATCGAAAATAATAAGGTTAAGAAATTTATCCAAAAGAACGGATAATGGAATAAGCCGGCAGGAATTAATAATAATATTTAAAAAAAATGGGAACCCTATTTAAAATAAAATAATAAATTAAAAAAGAATTATATAGGATTAAATAATAAAAAGGATAACTCGGAAGGCTATATTAGGGATAATATATTAAAAAATTTAGGTAAAAACCAACGCCGAACGGTAATATTTTATAATAACAATTAAAAAAAAAAAAAAAATTTAGCCGAACGTATTATTATAGTATTACGGCCAAAAAAACCATATAATATAAAAGAATTAAAAAACGAAAAACGGGAATTAGGGAAAGTACCTTTTTTAAAAATAATAAAAAAAGTATAATTTTAAATCCTAATAATAATCACGGAAAAATTCGGTAATATTTCTTTTATAAAGGAATAAAACTATATAGTATTACGAAACCTTTAAAGGAACTATTATATAAAAAAAAATTCCCCTTTTTTATATCCCCTCCCTTATATAATAATAAACCCCAACCAGTTTAAAACCAAATATTATAAAAAAACCCAGTAAAAACCATATACTTAAAGCTTTATTAATAACCCGAGGTATATATACGTATATAAAAAAAAAACCATATCCCCTTATCCAAAAATTTAAAAAGGAATATTTTTACACTTTTTCTTTCCCGTTCCTATACCACACCAAATGGCCCTATTTTAAACTATTTATAAATGGTAATTAAAAATAACCTCCCAATTTTAAAAAAAAATTACCCGTTTAAATTTTAATTCGTTCGTTTAATTTACGGAAAAAAAAGGGCGGGATCCCTATTTAAAGGGCTATACACCAAAAAATAAAAATTCCTTCGTGGGAAAAACTTAATTTCTTATATTAAAGGACGCCATTGGATAATCCTATATAATATAATTTTTATTCTGGTAATAGCAAAAGGATTAATCGCGGGATAAAAAAATTATGGTTTAATTTTAAAAAATTTATAATACCCCTTATTTTTTATAAAAGCGTAAACCCTTACGATAAATAAAAGCCTAAAAGGCCGCCGCGCCATTACCGTTATTTTTTTTAGGAGCTTTACCTCGGCCACCCCCTCGATTATAAACGCTAAAAAAACCAAACCCTTATACCGGTTATATAAAAGGCCTAATTAGGCCGGGAATATTTTTAGCCCTTAAATTTAAAACATTTATAATTTTTAAAAAATTAGGGCCGCCGAGAATAATTTCGAAATAATCCTCCTAATATTTAATATCCTACTTTTATACCGTATTATTAAATAACTTTTTAATACGGAATTTTTTATAGGGGGTATAATTATTATAAAAAGGATCGAAGTCCGAAATTAATATATACTTTTTAAGGCCTTTATTTTCGGCTATATAAACCTCGCCGAACTAAAAATAATTATTATACCTATCCCCGGTATACCTAGGAACGGAAATATATTCGAAAAAGGGGAATATATAATAAACGAAAATATTAGGCTTTTAGCCTTAAAAATAATTCGCCTACCCGGAGGTATAATGCTTATAAGGGTTTTTATTTACCATACCCTTAAATTATACGGCCAATACCTGTTAATAATAAAAGCGAAAAAAGGAATATAAACCATTTATAATTTACCCTAAAAAGCCTTTATATAAAATGGGAATGGTAATAGGCCGATTAATCCTTTTATATAATACAGGGGCCAGGCTGGTAATCTTAAAAAGGGTTTTAAATATATTTAGGTTAATATATATGGCCATATAAATATAATTTAAAGGAGGGTCCCTAAATAGGCTAAATTGGAAATAATAAAGGATATTTTAAAAGAGCAATGATAATTAATCCTATTTAGCCCTAGGAGGTAAAAATGGAAAGGGTATAAAGGTGGAATAAACCTTATAAATAAAATTAAAAACCGGCTTAAATCGGGTCCTTTTAATAAGGTTTGAGGATAGCCTTGGCGGAAAAATACCAAACTGGAAAGCCTAAACGGTATTATGCTTAAAAGGCATTTTAATTTTAAAAACCGCAACCGTATATTAAAATGGTTAATTTAGGGGGATTAAATTGGAGGAAAAAATAAGGAAGGACCTTTTGGATAAACCCTAAAAAAAAAGGCCCGGGCTGGTTTATTATATAAGGCTAAATTAACGAAAGGTATAAGGTAATAAGGGGGATAAAGGGAGCCGAGTAAAACCGCTGGAATTAGTGGTTAGGTTTTAAAGCACCCGATCGATACGGCCTCGCGGCCTAGCCGGCAAAGAAAAAAGAATAGGAGTAATTACTAGGGAAATTAAAATTAAATAGCCTTATATAAAGTTAATAATTTAGGAAAAATATACCTGGAGGAGGGCTTTGGGTAATAATAAAAATGGCGTTAATTAAAAGGGCCGCCTAATTATAAATAAAACGCTTAATAATCCAAATGCGGCTCCTCGTAATACGAGCCCCGGGCCCTTTTATAAAAGGAGGAGAAGTATAAGGGTAAGGGAAAGCGAAGGTTATACGACGAGGTGTAGGAAAAAAAAAGGCTGGCTTATAGGTATAATAGGTTTGGAAAAACCAAGAGGCCTATTGGCCGCTATTAAATGCCGAATAAAAGCCAGGAGGTTAGGGAGCCCCTTATAAACCTCCTTATCATTACTCTGGTTTAAATGGGACATGCTTTAAAAGGATTAGGGAATAAATTAAAAAAGGGGGTAATAAAGGGAGCGAATGTTTAAGGGAAAAAAGGGCTCGGAGAAAGGGAAAAGAGTAAGGAATATATAAAAAAAAAAGCATTATAGGGAGAAAAAAGGCACCGATAAAAAGTATATAAAAGGAAGGATTATCGAAAATATAAGAGAAAAAAAAGGGAAAAAAATTAGGCCAAAAACACTTATATAATTATCCGATTAAAAATAGGAGGCCCGCTAATAATTATAAAAATTATAAAAATTATAAGGGTAATAAAGCAAAAGGGTAATAATAAAAATGCTCGAGGAAATAATTATTTACCTAAAAAAATACCACCGTTTACCCAAAACCCGCCAATATATTTAAACCTTATAAGTATAAATACCCCCTTTTTTCCCCCCATATTTCCTTAATTTTTTCCAACCATACCATTTCCCAGCCTTAAATCTTTATAATATAATCCTGCTTAATTTATTCTTCATTTTAATTTAATTCCTTATTTTTAAATTCCCTTACCCATTAAAAGCTTATATTACCTTTAGCCTAACCCCCGGCATTTGGTGCCTTTTTAACCCTTTTAATCTAAAAACTTTAATCCAAATATACCTTTTATTTCCTATCTTTACCCAATAAAGTAAAAAAGCCCTAAATAATATTATTTTAATAATAAAAAATTATACCTTCGAAAAATTAAGGTTAAAAAATAAAACCAGCGCTTAAATACCTAAATATTAATCGGAGTTTTTATTTAAATTATTCCGAAAGGTGATTTTTTATATAAAAACCCTTATTAAACCTTAGCGCTTATATAAAAACCAGGCCCGCTGGGGAAGGCCAATCCCCTTGTATATTTTATACGTAAATAATTTAAAGCTTAAAGAAATTACCCAAAGGAATATAAGCGTAATTATTAAGGATATATTTAACCTTATCGACCGCCATAAAAATAACCGCTTCCGTTAATGGCTCCGAAGGCCCATTACCACCAAAGCGTTTTTTATAAACACTTGGGCATATATATATAATATTATTAAATTATTAAAATACGATTAATCTTTTTCCCATTAATAATTAATTGCTTATAAGGATTACCTCGAAATATATAACGGGGTAAATAATATTAAATTTATAATTACGAATTTTAAACCTTTAAGGGGGCCTAAGGATATACCAATTATTAAAAACCAGGCGGCCCTTATAATTCCCCTATAGTACCCGTTTTTTAAAAATTACGATTTGCTTAATATAATAAAGGCGGGGGTTAATCTTATAATAAAAAAATAAAAAAACCCGCGAATAATTTTTATTTAAAATTGCCTAAGGGGTATAATACTTATTATATTTATACCGAAGAATATAAAAAAGAATTTTAAAAGGTATATATGGGAGGCTTGTATAAGGTTTTCGGCGATATTTTAAAACGAAGCCAATAGGGGTATATTTAAAAAATACGGCCTCCGGTTTAAGGTCCTTTTCCTAATAATTATTTTTGTATAAATTAACCCCTTTTACCGATTTTAGTACTTTGTAGTATTAAAAACGCTTAGGATTATAATTTATAAATAAAAGATAATATGGATCTATACGCGAATAAAAAGGGAGGTTTATATTAATAAAAAGGCCCTTATATTTTAAGAGTTAAAGGATAATGGAAAAAGGCTATAATACCGCCTTCGAGAGCTAAAATTAGGTATAGGGGGAGAAGGGAAAAAAAACCATATATTATATCCCTTCGGGCCACCGCTTAATGGTTATATAAGGTATTTTATAAATTAAATAAAGGTGTTTTATATAAATTATTTAAGGTTTATAATGGGCCTTAATTTATTAAGGAACCTCCTTAAAATAGGGTGGTTATAAAGGGAAATTAGCGCTATTATTCGGCACGAGGTCTTTTTACGTATAATAATGGGGGGCAATAATCCCCAGGGTTATTTAATTAATAATAAGGAGTGGTAAAGCCTAAATACGAATATAAATACTACCGGAATATGTTCCTATATATTTAATATTCGTATAGGCCTTAGGCCTTTTTTAATACGCCTTAAATTTCCTAATATTAAGGTAAATTCCATAATTCGTAAAAGGGTAAACCCGTTTAATTTTTATACGGAAAACCAAAAGAATATAATGAAATTAAAATCGGGAAATAATATGGATTTGGATTTTATTTATATAATTAATCTTATATACCAAAGGCGGAGGGGCCAGGTGGCCTTGGAAAAAAAAGGGGGTAATAATCGCTTTTATAAATCTTTTAAAGAAAAATATATATTACCGGAATAAAAGCCTAATTCGTTAAAATTATTTAAATTACCATTGCGCACCCCTTCCCTTTTTTTTTCACCCTTTGCACGCTTTATTACGTATGTATTCCCCGTTAATTATTAATCGCTGCCCTCGTTCTTATCCTTAAAAATAATCTCGTTTTCCTTACGTATAACTCCTATCCCTAAATAATTGTAATAACCTTAATTTCCTTTGTATACCAATTAATACTGGTAGGTATATAAAAAATAATATAGGCCGCTTTTTAATATTAAGGTGGATAATAATTTCGAAATATTTAAAAAGAAGATTATTAAAAAGCCCTTATGCCGTTTATTAATAAAAAAAAGGGCCTACCGGCCGGAAAACCCTAGGTTTTATTTCGTTTAATATTATTTACCCCGTCCCGAATTTAATATATAATTTACCTATATTAAAAATTTCCCGGGGTGGGCTATTATTAAAAGGAATATTAAGTAAAAGGCTGCGGAAAAGGAGGAAAAAAAGAAAGCTTAAAAAAGGGAGGCGGTAAAAGCGAGAAATGCGGCCTATAATATTAAATATGGCCAGCGCCGCCGATTTAAAAGGATTAGGAGGGCTTTTTAAGCTCGATTAGCACTTAATTATATAAAAAGGGGGAATAAGTGTTTTGTTTTTTATTTTATAAATCGTTTAAAGTAAAGCTTAAATACCACTAATTAAAATAAACCCTCCGGGGAAAATAAAAATTAGGGTATAATAAAATCCATAAAAATAAAACTATATAGTTTTATTTAATTATAATAAAATAAAAAAAGGAACCCGTAATTATTATAAAAAAGTAATTAATAATGTATAAAGGATAAGGAAGCGGATAAATCGGTAATACTGGTAAAAGCCAAGAAACTTTTTTTAAAATTTTTCGGACCGCGGGGCGCGGTTTTTTATTATAGGTTGGTAAAATATAATAATGCCGAAGGTATTCCCCGTTATATTTATATTAAAAACCGGCGCCCGGCGTAATTGTTTAAATAATTAATTTAAAGCCTTAAAATAATCCTATATAGGATTATATAAAAAGCCAAAAGGACCCCCGGGACTTGTGGGATTTCTGGGGGGGCAATAAACCATGGCGGCAGAAATTTAATCATGAAAATATAATTACTATTTAATATATTATATTTTCCCCCAAATATTATATTATCGTTTAGGAATAGTCCTGTACAGGATTATTCCATGTTTTTTAAAGTATTGCCGCTCCTAAATAGGCAACTGAAGGTTTAACCAAACCAAACAGCTTGGTTTCAGACACCGACCATGCAGCGAGGTTATCAGACCTACTCCCCGCTACAATATAATTATAAGTTATATTATATAATTTTTATAATTAATTTCCATATTCGATTATAGGGGTATGCGGTTATTTATTTATCCTTATATTGGGGATTTATTTAAATAAATATTATAATTTATTTTCCGCAAAGTGGTCCGACCTTAAAATTGGTCCTTTTATTAATATTATTAAATACCAAATGCATTAAAGGTAATTTGGTGGGGGGTATTATTAAATATCCCGTGGTATTTGGTATTTTAATTACCATTACTTTGGTTAAGAAATATAATAATTATACCTTTTTATTATTATTAGGGAAATCCTTTAAACCTCCGAATTGGTTTATTGGGGTATGGGTTTTAAGCTTTATTAGGAGGCAAAATAAGGCGTCTGGTATAATATAATAACGGCCTGGTTTATGAAATATTCTTAAATCGAATTTGCTTATATATTTTATAGCCCGAATTAATTTTAGGTTTCCCTTAAATATCGCTATTGTGGTAATGATATCGGATTATTTTTAAAGACTAAGGATAATATTATAATTAATAAAAATTATTATTGGTGATCGTTTTCCGGGATCGATCCAGTATCGGTATTTTTTTAAAAGCCAAACAAATTTAAGGACTTCCATCTTTATTGGCCAATACTTTTTTTCTGTGTTGGAAAGGGTTTTGCTTAAAAAGGCTATGGGCTGTATTATTATTCGTGGGGGGTATATTATTACGGTTCCGTTTTTTATTAGCTTAGGTAATACTGTTTCGTCTATATGGTATATTTCGGCGCCGATTCCGTTTTTAAAAACGTTTACGTTTGCGAAGAGCTATTTTTCTCGGGAGAAAAAAGTCAAGTTTTTCTTTTTTAATAAAGCAGCTTTAATTTCCTCAAATGCTGCCATCTCCCTTTTAAATGGTTCGCCATACGGCCTTTTAAAAGCCTATGCGTCGCGGCGGGGACCGCTTTTAAGGATTAATGTTTTCTTTTCCTTAGCCTTAGTTTTTACTTTATATAGTATTATAATCTTTTATTCTTCTAAGGGTTTGATTAAAATACTAAAAAAAGGTACTATATATTATAACCAGCCCGTAAACCCGATAAATATTTCCAGGTTTTTTAAAAACTATGGAAATATTAACTTTTATATGGCTTCGAGCTTTTTTTGGTTTATTAATATACCGAAACCATCGATATATTTTTTAAAAATAATGGCGGATAGAAAGGTAACGAATAATTTGGGTGCTTTAATATTAATATTTTTTTCTTTAAGGAGTTTAAGTACTCGATGGAAATCTCCGATATATTCGTTTAGGGTGCCTAATCTAAGAATAATATTATTATAATATACATTTAAAATTGGTACCGGATCCAAAAAAATATCCATTTATTATTAAATATATACGTTTAAATTATAAAAACCCATAATAATATAATAAAAGGTGAATTATTCCATTAGTATAATAATCGTAAATATTTAACGGTATTTTGGATAATTTCTCCATTAATGGTAAAAGGTTACGGCGTTTAAAACCATTATAAAACGGTATATAATAAACTTTACGAGCATATTATTTTAGGTTTTTATAGAATAATTATCGGGGAAAATAAGTTTATTTAACCGTTGGATATTAACGATTATATATCCTTTTTTCTTACCGTGGACCATTTTCCAAACCATAAATACCGGAAAACTAAAAAAAATTAATTTCGTGGTTTTTTCGATTTATCCTTGGCTTTCGAGTTTTTGGATTATTTCTTTAACGATCTTCAAATTTTTTTCGCTTAATAAATATACTTTGCACTTTTTTAAAAGCATATTTTACCAATCGTCTCGCAGTTTAGCTTTTAACCATTAATCCTTTGGAATATCGGTAAAGCCCTTATCTTTGAATACGTCCATATTATAACGGGGAGTAGGTCTGATAACCTCGCTGCATGGTCGGTGTTTGAAACCAAGCTGTTTGGTTTGGTTAAACCTCCAGTTGCCTGTTTAGGAGCGGCAACACTTTAGAAAATATGGAATAGTCCTGTACAGGATTATTCCTAAACGATAATATAATATTTAGGGGAAAATATAATATATTAAATAGTAATTATATTTTTATGATTAAGTTTTTACCGCCATGGTTTATTACCCTCCCAGAAATTTTATAAGTCCCGGGGGTTTTTTTGGCTTTTTATATAGTCCTGTACAGGATTATTTTAGGGCTTTAAACTAGTTATTTAAGCAATTACGCCGGGCGCCGGTTTTTGGTATAAATATAACGGGGGATATTTCCGGTACCGTTATATTTTACCAATCCATAATAAAAAACCGCGCCCCGCGGTTCGAAAAACTTTAGGAAAAGTTTCCTGGCTTTTATTAATATTGCCGATTTATCCGCTTTTTTACCCTTCGTATATTATTAATTACTTTTTTATAATAATTACGGGTTCCCTTTTTTATTTTATTATAATTAAATAAGGTTATATAGCTTTATTTTTATAAATTTTATTATACCCTAACCTTTATTTTCCCCGGAGGGTTTATTTTAATTAGTGGTATTTAAGCTTTGCTCCGAACGATTTATAAAATAAAAAACGAAATATTTATCCCCTTTTTTTATGCAGTTAGGAGTTAATCGAGTTTAAGGAGCCCTTTTGATTTTTTTAAATCGGCGGCGCTGGCCATGTTTAGTATTATAGGCCGTATTTTTTATTTTCGCCGCTTTCCTTTTTCGAGCTTCCTTTTTTTCCTTCTCCTCCGCAGCCTTTTACTTAATATTTCTTTTAATAATAACCCACCCCGGGAAGTTTTCGGTATGGGTAGGCTATATATTAAATCCGGGACGGGGTAAATGGCATTAAACGAAATAGGACTTGGGATTTTCCGGCCGGTGGGCCCTCCTTTTTACTAATAAACGGTGTAAGGATTTTTTAATAATCTTTTCCTTAAATATTTCGAAATTATTATTTACCTTAATATTAAAGAGCGGCCTATATTATTTTTTATATACCCACTAGCGTTAATTGGTATATAAGGGGAATTAGGGTTATGGCGATCGCTTAAGAATAAGAATTACGTATAGGGAAAACGAGGTTATTTTTAAGGGTAGGGATAAGGGTAATGATTAATAATTAGCGGGGGATACGCGTATAACGGAGCGTGTAAAGGGTAAAAAAAAAAGGGAAGGGGTGCGTAATAATAATTTAAATAGTTTTAATAAATTAGGCTTTTATTCCGGTAATATATATTTTCCCTTAAAAGATTTATAAGGGCGGTTATTATTTTTTTTTTTTTTTAAGGCCACCTGGCCCCTTTACCTTTGGTATATAGGATTAATTATATAAATAAAGTCCGAATTTATATTATTTCCCGATTTTAATTCTATTATATCCTTTTGGTTTTCCGTATAAAAATTAAACGGGTTTACCCCTTTATAAATTATAAAATTTACCCTAGTATTAAGGAGTTTAGGGCGTATTAAAGGAGGCCTAAGGCCTATATAAACGTTAAGTATATAGGAACGCATCCCGGCAGTATTTGTGTTCGTATTTAGGCTTTGCCATTTTTTATTATTAATCAAATAGTCCTAGGGATTATTATCTCCCGTTACCATGCGTAAAAAAACCTCGTGCTAAGTAATAATGCTAATTTTCCCTTATAGCCACCCTGCTTTAAGAAGGTTCCTTAATGGGTTAGGGCCCATTATAAACCTTAAGTAATTTATATAAAATACCTTTATTTAATTTATAAAGTGCCTTATATAATTATTAGGCGGTGGCCCGAAGGGATATAATATATGGTTCCTTTTCCCTTTTCCCCCTATGCTTAATTTTAACTTTCGGAGGCGGTACCATAACCTTTTTCCATTATCCTTTAATTTTTAAAATATAAGGGCCTTTTTATTAGCGTAAACCTCCTTTTTTATTCGCGTATGGATCCATGTTATTTTTTATTTATAAATTATAATTTTAAGCGTTTTTAATATTATAAGGTATTAAGATCGGTAAAAGGGGCTAATTTGTACGAAAATAATTATTGTGAAAAGGACCTTAGGCTAAAGGCCGTATTTTTTAAATATACCCCTATTGGTTTTATTTTAAAGTATTGCCGAGAACCTTATGCGAGCCTTTTATATATGCCTTTTAAAGTTCTCTTTTGTATTTTTTGGTGCGAATATAATAAGTATTATACCCCTATGGCAGCCTTGGATAAAGGTTATTCGCGGGTTTTTTTACCCTTTTATTATGGGATTAACCCTTATCTTTATTATACCAAATAAATCGTAGTTTTTAAAGAACGGGTATTATAAGGGAATTATAAGGGCCGCCTAGTTTTTAATGGTTGGTATATTTTTAGGTTCTCTTAAAGGTTTAAAATCCGTAATTATAAACCTAATATTATTTACCCCGTTATATATTTCGAGGTAATCCTTATAGGTAATTAATTATTAATAGGAAAAAGGTTGGTTATATTCCAGTAATTTAATAATATTATATATATATGCCCAAATGTTTATAAAGAACGCTTTGGTAGTAATGGGCCTTTAAAGCCGTTGGCGGAAGCGGTTATTTTTATGGCGGTTAATAGGGTTAAGTATATTTTTAATAATTATGCTTATATTCCTTTGGGTAATTTTTTTAAGCTTTAGGTTATTTATATATAAAATATATAAGGGGATTGGCCTTCCCCAGCGGGCCTGGTTTTTATATAAGCGCTAAGGTTTAATAAGGGCTTTTATACAAAGAATTATTTTTCGGAATAATTTAAATAAAAACTCCGATTAGTATCCAGGTATTTAAGCGCTGGTTTTATTTTTTAGCCTTAACCCTTCGAAGGTATAGTTTCCCATTATTAAAATAATACTGTTTAGGGTTTTTTCGCTTTATTAGGCAAAGATAGGAAATAAAAGGTGTGCTTAGATTAAAGTTCTTAGGTTAAAAAGGCTAAAAAGGTATTAAATGCCGGGGGTTGGGCTAAGGCTAAGGGTAATATAACCTTTTAAAGGGCAAGGGAATTTAAAAATAAGGAGTTAAATTAAAATGGAAAATAAGCTGAGCAGGATTATGCCATAAAGATTTAAGGCTGGGAGATGGTATGATTGGAAAAAATCGAGGGAATATGGGGGGGGGAAAAAAGGGGGTATTTATACCTATAAGGCTTAAATATACTGGCGGGTTTTAAATAAACGGTGGTATCTTTTTAAATAAACAGGTATTTCCTTAAGCGTTCCTATTATTATCCTTTTACCCTATTACCCTTATAATTTTTATAACTTTTATAGCTATTAACGGGCCTCCCATTTTTAATCGGATAACCATATAAATGTTTTTGGCCTAATTTTTTTTCCTCTTTTTTTTCCTATACCTTCGATAATCCTTCCTTTTATGTGCTTTTTATCGGTGCCTTTCTTCTCCCTGCAATGCTTTTTTTTTTATATATTCCTCGCTTTTTTCCTTTCCTCCGAGCCCTTTTTCCCTTAAACACTCGCTCCCTTTATTACCCTTTTTTTTTAATTTATTCCCTAATCTTTTTAAAATATGTTTTATTTAGATTAGAGTGATGATGAGGAGGTTTATAGGGGGCTCCCTAATCTTTTGGCTTTTGTTTGGCGTTTACCAACGGCCAGTAGGCCTTTTGGTTTTTCCAGACCTGCTGTACTTATAAATTAGCCTTTTCCTTTTTTTATACCTCGTTATATAACCTTTATTTTCCCTTACCCTTGCATTTTTCCTTTTTTTATAAAAGGGCCCGGGGCTCGTATTATAAGGAGCCGCACTCGGGTTATTAAGCGTTTTGTTTATAATTAGGCGGCCTTTTTAATTAACGCCACTTTTATTATTACCCGAAGCCCTTTTCCAGGTATGTTTTTCCTAAATTATTAACTTTGTATAGGGTTATTTAATTTTAATTTCCCTGGTAATTGCTCCTGCTTTTTTTCCTTTACCGGTTAAGCCGCGAGGCCGTATTAATCGGGTATTTTAGGACCTAACCATTAATTTTAACGGCTTTGCTTGGCTTTTTTTATCCCCCCTATTATTTTGTACCTTTTATTAGTTTAGCCTTATATAGTAAACCAGCCCGGGTTTTTTCTCCCAGGGTTTATTTAGGAGGTCCTCCCTTACCTTTTCCTTTAGTTTGATCCCCTTAAGTTAACCGCCCCAGTGTACGGTTGCGGTTTTTAGAGTTAAAATGCCTTTTAGGTATAATGCCGTTTAGGCCTTCCAATTTAGCATCCTCCCGCCGAGGCTGTCCTTAAGCCTTATTAAAAGGACCCGGTTTAAGCCGGTTTCCAATTTCGTTTATAAGGTTTATTCCACCTTCGTACCCTTTTTATTTTTACCTTTTAGGGCTGAGCAGGATTAACCATTATTATTTTTTTAAAATATCCTTTGTTATTTTTAGTTTGGCCTGTTTAGGGACCCTTCTTTAAACTGTGTTTATATGGTTATATATATTGACCTGGATATGTTTAAAACCCTTTTTAAAATTACCAGCCTGGCCCCTGTATTATATAAAAGGGTTAATCGGCCTATTATTATTCCCATTTTATATAAAGGTTTCCTGGGGTAGATTATGGGTGGTTTATATTCCTCCCTTTATTTTTATTGTTAATAGATATTGGCCGTATAATTTAAGGGTATGGTAAATAAAAACCCTTACAAGTATTATGCCTTCGGGTGGGCGAGTTATTTTTGGGATTAAAAGCCTAATACTTTTATTTATTATATATTCCCCTTTTTCGAATATATTTTCGTTCTTAGGTATACCGGGAATAGGTATGGTAATTACCTTTAGCTTGGCGAGGTTTATATAACCGAAAATAAAGGTTTTAAGAAATATATATTAGTTTTAAATTCCGATTCTCCTTATAATGGCTATGCCCCTTATAAAAAGTTCCGTATCGAAAAACTATTTAGCAATATGGTATGGGAGTAGAATATTAAGCATTGGGAGGATTACTTTAAAATTATTTTTGGCGGCCCTGATCTTTTAAAGATTATAAATGTTTTAAATTTGGGGGCTAAAAATGTTCCCGGCCTAACCAGGCCTTTTATATAACCGGTATAAGGGTTTAATTCTTTTGGCGCTCGTAATCGAGGGGGTGGCCGAGGTAAAGCTTTTAAAGGAAATAACGGTGGTGGCGCGGCGGCCTTTTAGGCTCCTGCTTATCGCAAGGGTTTACGCTCTTATAAAGAATAGGGGGTATTATAAATTTTTTAAAATTAAACCATAATTTCTTCGTCCCGCGATTAATCCTTTCGCTATTATTAAAATAAAAATTATAATATACAGGATTATTTAATGGCGTCCTTTAATATAAAAAATTAAATTTTTCCCATAAAGGAATTTTTACTCTTATATATAGCCCTTTAAATAGGGATCCCGCCCTTTTTTTTTTATAAATTAAACGAACGAATTAAAATTTAAACGGGTAATCTTTTCCTAAAATTAGGAAGTTATTTTTAATTACCATTTATAAATGGTTTAGGATAGGGCCATTCGGTGTGGTATGGGAACGGGAAAAAGAAAGCGTAAAAATATTCCCTTTTAGACTTTTGAATTAAAAAATATGGTTTTTTTTTTTACGTGCGTGTATATACCTCGGATTATTAATAAAGCTTTAAATGTGTGGTTTTTGCTGGGTCCTTTTATAATATTTAATTTTAAACTGGTTGGGGTTTATTATTATATAAGGGAGGGGATATAAAAAAAGGGGGATTTTTTTTTATATAATAATTCCTTTAAAGGTTTTGTAATACTGTATAGCTTTATTCCTTTATAAAAGAAATATCACCGAATTCTTCCGTAATTATTATTGGGATTTGGAATTGTATTTTTTTCGTTATTTTTAAAAAAGGTACTTTCCCCGATTCCCGCCCTTCGTTTTTTAATTTTTTTATATTGCGTGGTTTTTTTGGCCGTAATATTATAATAATACGTTCGGTTAAATCGTTTTCTTTTTCCCAATCGCTACTATAGGATATTACCGTTCGGCGTTGGTCCTTATTTAAACTTTTTAATATATTATTCCCGATATGGCCTTCCGAACCATTCTCCTTATTACTTAATCCTGTACAATTCTCTTTTAATTTATTATTTTATTTTAAATAGAATTCCCATCTTTTCTAAGTATTATTATTAATTCCTGCCGGCTTATTCCACTATCCGTTTTTTTGGATAAATTTCTTAATTTTATTACTCCTAATTATACGCTTAAAGGAAGGGCTCCCTTTATAGGGTTCCCTAAACTGCACCGTTTTTTCTTTATTCGAGAGCTTATGGATAATATAGGGTCCTATTTATTAAGGGTTTTGCTTATTTTTTATACTCCTAACCCCCATAACTGGTATCCATCGTAATATTAAATCCCCTTTTTTTAATAGAATTTTCCTTATTTTCCCGCTATTCTTTTTATTCATGTATTTGGCCCTGGTTTCCCTATTCCGTTATAGGATTTGGGCTACCTTTATTAAATCCGTTTTTTTTTATTCTATTGCCCGGCTCCTTTCCGCTAAAAAGTCCGCGTACGGTATATTACTTTTCCAATTAATTATTTTTTAGGTAAAAAGCGCCATTTTAATAGGGGTGATTATTTTTTAACCGTACAATAATACGTATGGGGAGAATCCTGTAGTTTGGTTTATTATAATTTTTTACATTATTAATACCCCTGGGTACGTATTAACCTAACTATCGCCTAATTTTAATAACGCGTCCTTAGTACTTAAATGGTGGTGTTTTATTCCCCCTTACGATTATAAATTATACGCCAATATCGTAATCTTGGCCAGGCCTATTCGTTTTACAAATTTATCCAAAAATCCTCGGTTTTTTAATCCTTTATTAATTACCAATTTCCCATATATCCCATACCTATAAATTATATTTTACCAAATAAAATTGGCCATTTATCTTACGGTGGTTTTTCGTAATGATCGCCCTTTAATTTATCCTATTAAATTATATTTGGCCTATATAATATAAATGTACCCTTTTTTTAGTGGTATTTAAAAAATATCGAGCGAAACCTTAAAAAAGGGGGTTAAAATAGGGTTAAAGATTTTTAACGGTATTTTAGGCCTTTAAGGGTTTCGCTTTTAATAAATTAGGCAGGTTTTTAATACCTTTTATACCTACTTTTATTATCCTTTTTAATAATAGTGTTAAACGATAAAATTGGATATGGCGTTCCGTCCTTTATACCCTTCGTAAATATAATTATTTTAAATAATATATTTCCGGGTTTAATTATTATCGACCACCAATTATGGTTATAATTTACCCTTTAAGGTTTTGCGCCAAAATTTCTGGTCCCTTACCAGGTAATTTAAAGCCTTCCTTTTCTAATAAAGGAATAATTTATAAGGAATATCGCTTAGTTTTTTTAGGGTTATAAGAAAATACGCTATTTTTCGGGATTTATTATTTTATATTTTTCCTCCCAAAATCTTAATATCCCTCCAGTCCTATACAGCCCTAAATACGTATAATTACGCATTAATAAAATCTTCGATATTCTTTTCCAATTTATTGTTTTCCTTATTTAAGGGTCCTGGGGGTTTTCGTAATAACGCATTTACCATAGCGTTTTTACTTTTTAATATATACTTTATATTAAAATCGAATTACCGTATTTATACGATTTATTTGGTAATAAGTGCTTTAGGTAGATTAGTAATATTATTATTAAATTAATATATTATATTAGCCGTATCCATTTTAAGGGTAAAGTGCGCGCCGTATAAGTAATTCCGTAGTCGCTTTAAAGCCATAAGCAGCCCTTTATATTCCAGCTTAGCCGAATAGTATATTTTTTCGGCTCCTTTCTAATAATCAGACTTGTACCTTACTATTAAGACCTTCCCTTCCCTTTTTTAACCGATCCATACTCCCTATCCGGTTCCTAATGCGTTTGCTTTAATAATAATACGCCCTGCCTCCGGGGAGTAATTAATTCTAATTAAAATTAGGGGTAATATTAGGGTTTACTTAAGGATTTTCGTTATTTTTGTGTGCTTTTCCTTTTAAATAAACTGCGCCCCTATACGGGTAAATTCGTATAAGGGTTTAATAATATGAATAAAATCCTTAATAAATATTCGGTAAAAAACCACCATATTAATAAATCTTTTAATATCCGATGTATTTTTAAAGACCGTTTAATTTTTAATTTTAATAATTTTGGCCTATTTAGGATTACGGCCATTCGTTTTATATATAAAACCTATTATTACGGCTAATTTCTGGCACCATTTGGATTTAACCATTAAAATTATGGTCCCGGCCAGTTTATTTTATAATAATATTTAATATAAATTTCTAATGTGTTCGGCCATATATTACCGTACCCCTGGGTAAATTTCTTGCCCATCGTATATAATAATAGCACCTTTAACCGTAATATTATTAATAAGTGTTTTATATATTATTGGAATAAAACCTAGGAGAATAATGGAAATAATCCTGTAAAACTAAGCAATATTATTTGTTTTTTTTTACGGAAGCGTGGTTATTTTAAATAGGCCGGCGAATATTATAAAGGTAATAAGATTTCGGGATTTTAAATCGAGCATTATTTGGTTATATCCGGAATAAAAATCCAGGAGTAAAATAAGCTAATAATAGGTTATATCCTTTATAAACTTATCGGTAACGGGAGGTATAAAAGTATTACGAGTTATAACCGAATTAAGCCTTTTCGCTGAGTTAATTAAGCGGTATTTCCCATTTTTCTTTTTAATTAAGAACCAGGGGTTATGGTACGCCGCTTGGTTTAGTTTAATTACCCCCTTTTTTTTTCGCTTCTCGAGCATTTCGATTATTACCGTTATTAACGCCTTAAGGATAGGAATACTTTTAACCTGCCACCCTGTATGAGGTACCGTATTAATCTTTTGGGGAGGGGTTATATTAGGGTTAACTTTGCCTAAATGTTCCCAGGACCATGCCAACGTTTATTTTCTATTTATAAGTATATTTATAAATATTCTTTATTTTTCCCCTTATAACTCCCCGAGGGATTCCAAGATTTTATTCCTCCTTTTTAATATAAGCCTGGTGCCGCTATACCCTGCCTTGCGTAATTGTGGGTAGACGTATTCGTTTTATTTAGCATTATTACGATTTTTTTTCGATGGCTTGTTTTTTTCCCACTTTTTCTCGTACCAGTCCGGGTTTACGGGGGCCGCTTTATGCCTTATTTAAGCATCCACGGGCTTTATTTTATCCGCCATACGCTTATATGTAATAAAAATGTTAATAATATTGGTATTATCGAGGGGAAGTGCCTTTTGGGCTCCGCCAACGCCTAGGATCTTATTAATAACGAAGTCTTGTATTCTCCTTTTATTATTTCGCAGCTCTCGATCGTTGCCTTTATAGTACTCTCCTGGGAAAACGTCCAACCTTCTCCTGGCAGCTTCTCTCCTATAGCTGGGGTTCCGTCTTCTCCTTTATCGCGCCCAATGCTTTTTCGTGGCCAGGATCCTTCTCTTTTCCTTTGGCGCCTTTTTCTTCCCTAATCGCTTTAACCTTATTTTCCACTTTTGCCCTTTTTGGGGGCCTACCTCGTCTTTTTTTAATTTTTTTCTAATTATAATTGAAAACCGTTCGCGCCGTTTTATTATAAACGTTAATAATAGGGGTTTCCGCTATTATTTCCGCTTTTATATTCTCCTAACTTTTCCACAAGTACTCCTTAATTATTACTACCTTACCTTTTATTATAATAAGTGATTAATTATTTTAAATACCATTATTTTTGGGAATTTTGTAAACCTTATCGGTTAGGTTTATTTATAATTGGCGTATTTAAGGTACCTGGTTTTTTTTATTAATTAGGCCAGGCGTATTTTTTAAAAATTAGGGGTTTCCCATAATTGTATTTTGGGCCTTTTATACCCGATCGTATTAATTTTTAGGCACCTTTTTTTATTTATAATACCGTAGGAATATTATTTTTACTGGTATTTTTTTCGTAATTATATTATTAAATATCTTAATGGGCCAGGTATTATATTTGCTTTTTTCGAAGTCCTATTCTGGTATTCGATAAAAGGGGTGTTTATAAAGGACTTTATTAATTCGATTTTAAGCGTTCCATAGGTAATTATATAATATGTGGTTGCTTTTTAAGCATTAATAATATTTTACTGCCTTGGTTTAATACTGGGGCCTTTTATTAAAATTAATTATTAATATAGGGAGTGCTTATATCTTTAAAATTTTTAAAGGGATTATACTGGTTTTTTGGGGGAATTCGGCCTAAACGTAATAAAGTCCTTGTGCGTGGTCCCGTCTAATTTAATAGGTTTAATTAAAATTATACTTATAGTGGTTTTTATATTAAGGTTTATTTTCCTTAATTCTGCCATTATTTAATATTAGTTTTACTTCTTCGCCTATTTTCTGGTTTAATAACGCATATATATTAACCACGCTTAAAGTATTTAGCTTTTTAATTAGGTTTTATTTAATTACTCTGGGTAAAACTAATCGGTTAATAGGTATTTTATCGTTTTCTCGTGGTCGGAGCGCGGGCGGCAAATCGTGGGGGTCGGTTTGGTTCCTTTAGGCCATTTTAGTTAAATCGTATCGGTTGGCTTATTAAAACTGGGGGTCGATGGGGTTATGCGTGGTTTCCTTAGCGCGGGCGGTGGTCCCTTTTTTTTTTTATTAAAACTTATTTCCGAACAGTTTTATTGTTTTTTTGCGCTAATCCA
The DNA here is from genome assembly GCA_022664585.2 of Zalerion maritima. Classification (NCBI taxonomy): domain Eukaryota; kingdom Fungi; phylum Ascomycota; class Sordariomycetes; order Lulworthiales; family Lulworthiaceae; genus Zalerion; species Zalerion maritima. Next base: position 27,485 of record JAKWBI020000527.1, read on the forward strand.
GGAATGCTTTAAGCTTTTAAAGGAGTTCCTTATAAATTCCGAGGCATAAATCGTTATTTATAATCCCTATAAAACTGTATAATTAAGCCTACAATATATTATCGAAGGCGTTTAAAAACGCATTCAATAGAATAATATTATTAATATAATCCGTGTGGTTTTTCTTATATTAAACAAGCCGGCGTTTTTACCCCGTAATATATAACCGTTATTAATTAATATTTTTTATAGGCCAGTTTTAATAGGCGAAGCGTTTTAGGTTTACCATATTACGGCCTTTTTAAAAAATATCCCTATTTGCGAATTCCGTTTTTAAGGCCTTTTTCGCTTTAATCCATATTTTTCCTATAATAAGCGATTCGATTAATTTAGCGTAAATATTAATATAATATTATATAATATAATTTATTTTCTGCGTATTATTTATAAGTATTACCTGTTTAAATATTCGATTTAATTAACGCATATATTAGGAGATATTATTTTCCTTAAATATTACGCTTTTTTATATACCAGGAAGCGGTAACGGTAATCGGATTATAATATATTAATTTATTTTATGGGAATTATATTAACCAGTATTGGATATTATTTTTATAAATTGGCCGAGGGATAATATTCGTTTTATCCTTTAAAATATCGGAGAAATATTTGTATTATATTTTGCCCGGGGTATTGGTATAATAAAAATTTTAAATAATGGGATTTTAAATAAGGGAGGATTAAAAGGCGATCGCTTGGCTTCTTATTTATATGGTAAGGTTTAAACTTCGTTAGCATTTTCGGGTATTTTTACTTTTAAAGATTATTTTTAGGCCTAAGGCCTATTTATAAGGCGTTTTTTACCTTTCTTTACCATAATAATATTTTGGTAAAAAAGCCTTTACCGCGCCTTACCTTAAAAATATAATATAATAAATTTAAATAATGGAATAATTTTTTTAAAAAATAGAATAATTTATAAAAAATGGAAAAGATTATAGGAGTTAAAATTTAAATAGGTTTTTAAAGGGTAATGCAATATAGGATTATTTTTCTTTAATCTTAGGCTGGAGAATTATAAACGGTCCCTTAAAATTAAAAATAATAGTGGTGGTAATGCTTTTTAGGCCTTTTAAGCGTAATCGTGGGATTTTTATAATTCAAAACAGGGAACCTATATAATCTTTTTAATAATTACCTTTTTATTTTCCGGGTATTAATATTATTTTTTCGGGGCCTTAATAAATCCTATTCCTTATATTCCGCGCCTTATATTAAAAGATTTTAAGCTTTATAGGTATACCGCTTTACCGTTTTCCTTAATCGCCTTACCCCTTATTATTAATTGGTCCGTTCCTGGTAATTATTAATTTGCCGGCTTTTTATAGGGCCGGGCGTAATATTGGTTAATTTATTTAGGTTAAAAGGCCTCGCCTTACCTTCCCCTAAGCTTTAAACCTTCTATAATTTCTTTACCGTATATTTATCCCCCCCTTTTTGGCCGTTTTTTTAGGTAAAGAAGATTAGGCGCCCTTGGAGGGGGGTGGGGAATTAACCATGGTTTTATGGGTGGGAGCCTAAAAGTTTAGCGTTTATAGTTTATAAATTATTATAATCGTTATATTTCCCTTTGGTTATAGTCCGATTATAATAAAGCGTGGGACCCCTAAACTTTCCCTAAATAAGTTTGGTTTTTAAAATCTCTTTTTTTTTTTTTCTGGTAAGGCCTATACAGGATTACCTTTGTACCAAATTCCTTAAAAGGGGATCGACCTTAGTTTGGACGGGCGATTTATGTTTTTCCAAGCCCTTTAAGGGATATTTCCCCTGGTATTTATAGGGTTAGGCACGGGGTTTAATATTAATAATAAAAAATAAAACTTAATTTAAAAAACGGTGGGGGTTGGGCCTTTATTTAAAAAACGATTTAATGGTTATAAAAAACGGTATTCATTTTCCCCTATATTTTAAAGCGCTTGGTGGCTTTAATCCTTTCTTTTTTTTATACCCTTTAAGGAGCGGTAAAGGTATTTTATAATTTCTGTTTTTTATTTACGGGGTTTTAGCCGGGATTATACAAATTATCCTTCCGCCATATAATTTTTGGGATCTTTTATAACCGTAATAAACCCTTATAAACCAAGCCCGGTTATTATATACTTCCTTTTATTTATAAGTAGGATATTAATATTATTTAATTTTGCCTGCTTTTTTTTAAATCGGTTTAAAATACCTCCGTAATCTTCACTTTAATATTATTATCCCCTTAACCGGAATTACGCAAATTATCCCTCCGCCACGCAGTTTTTGGGATTTTTTTTATAATCGTAGGCAGGATTATAGTACGGGCCAGTTTAGGGGCGCCTTATTTAGCCCCTAAGCTTCCGCGGTAGCTTTAACCAGCCCTAATTATCCCTTTTTTTTAAAACTTCTTTCCGCAATATAAGGGCACTCTTATTGCTTTCCCCCTTATTTTAAGTTTAATCGGAATTACGTAAATCGCCCCTTTGCCACGTAATTTTTAGGATCCTTTGCAATTATAATGCCCTCGGAGCTTAAATTGGGCTTATAAGAATATTCCTTTTATTTAAAAGTAGGATTATAATCCTGTTTTTTTTTATACGCATTAATACTTTTAATAATCCCTTCCTTTACTTCTTTTATAACCGAGCAAATAAAGGCTTCCTTATTATATTGCGCCTTAGCTTTACGCCGGATTTCCGTAATATAATAGGGGTTTAATTATTTATTAACCTTTATTATTTTATTTATAGGGGTATAATAAGGGTATACAGCTTTGCTTAATACTCGAAGCCTAATCCTTTTTTGGTTTTCCTACCGTAATTATATACGCGTTTTTAACCGGTACCGGGCCTATTTTGCAATCGAATTCCCGTTATTTGGCTTTGGCCCTTATAAGTTTGCAATACTGCCAGGGTAATCCTATGGCGCCGCAAAGCTTCCGTATTATTTTTTTTTTTCGAGGACGTATTCCCTGGTTTTTCTGTAATAATAGATCGTTTAAAGTATAGGTGATTGGTTTCCGAAAGGCTTTTAAACTCCGTATATTATACAAGTTTGCCCAGCTTTACCTACTACTACCCTTAATTTATTATGCTCGCTTTATCCTGGGGGCAATTAATTCTTAGCCGAATATTACGCTTTTACTATCGTGGGAAAAAAATTGCCCCCCCTAAGAAGTATAATTTATACGATTTCTTAGGTTTTTATAACGCAGCGTATTGGTCGGTTTTTAATTTTATTATAATATAAGTATCCGCTTCCGCTTTTCGCAGTATAAGTATTATAAATTCCTTGCCGGTATACCGTAAAAGGGGTTTTTTATTTCGGCGCGATAATTTCCGCGGATTTTTATTTACGTTTATTAATATAGTTCCGTATAGTATTATTCCCTAATTATAACCATTAACCTAAATTAATTAGGGGGAGAAAATGGTAAAGGAATTTTTTAAATCTTAATCCTAAAGAACGCAAGCTTGTTGCCGAGACTTAAGTTCGTGAATCCTGGTTAAACCTCCAGAAAATATAGCGGGGAATAGGTTTAATAACCTTATTATATGGTCGGTGTTTAAAACTAAGCTGTTTGGTTTGGTTAAACCTTTAGTTACCTATTTGGGAGCGGTAACACTTTAGAAAATATGGAATAGTCCTGTACAGGATTATTCTTAAACGATAATATGATATTTGGGGGAAAATATGATGTATTAAATAGTAATTGCATTTTTATAATTAAGTTTCTGCCGCCATGGTTTATTGCCCTCCCAGAAGTCCCATAAGTCCCGGGGGTCCTCCTGGCTTCTTATATAGTCCTGTACAGGATTATTCTAAGGCTTTAAACTAATTATTTAAGCAATCGCGCCGGGCGCCGGTCTTTGGTACAAATGCAGCGGGGGATACCTCCGGCACCGCTATAATATATTTATCGATAATGGATTTTATAACTTTTAAGACCTTTGGGTTTTCGGAATAAATGGCAATACTATTAGGGTGGTGCTCGGTCTTTCCGCCCATTATAAAAATATCCCTATCGGGAGCCAATTTATATTTTAAAAAAGGGGTACGCATAGCGAAATTTATGGCTTTTCCATCGGGATCCTTAATTGGAAATATATTATATAATCTCTCGATCGAGCTGAAATATCCGACTGTTTATTTTAAAACTATCCGTACGGGTTTGCCGGTATTATTACGGATAACGACTTCGAACATGGTTATATTACAAAGCATTACAAAAGCTAAGAAATTATTCTATTCGAGGGGTTCAAATAGCAGATCTTACTGGTCGGACGTCGGCACTTAATGGTATACTGGCAATAGGCTTATACAAAAATCCGTGGGGCCCCATATGGCCGTGCGCAAAAAAACACATGGGACTATATGGGGTTTTTTAAAATAATCCGTATGGTCCGATAAAACCCCACGGGTTTTATGGTGTGGTCTTATAGGGTTATATAAGTTTATTAATGGAATTTTATAAAACCATACGGGTTTACTGGTGGGGTTTTATAGGATTATATAGGTTTACTGGTAGGGTTCCATAGGATTACACAGGTTTTGGATTAAAAACCCATAAAATTATATAAGGTTTTTATATAATAATATGTTTTATTATATTAATTATTAATATATAGATTAATATATTTCGGTACATTAATTAATATATCCGATTTATATATTTAATTCCTTTATTCTTATTTTTTAAATAATACCGTAAATAATACCCGTTTCGGTTTCGGCCTATTTATAATAAACGCTCGCCGTTATTTAATAAGCGATTTATTTTTTATTTTTTTATTTAATATAATTTATATAATGGGACTTTTTTTCGATAATTATATAATATTTATATATTTTTTTTTATTATATAATTATTCTAACCCGCGAGGAATTATTTCTTTAATAAAATCCCTATTATCCCCCGCCAAACCTATTTTATCCGATTTTTATTAAATATTACCTGGTATAATATTAATATGGCCAAATAAATAATCCGAAATTATTAAATATTAAAACCTAAGGTCCGGAATATTAAAACCACGATCCCGAAATATAATACTTTATATTTCTTTAATTTAAAATAATTTTAAATTATTTATTAAATTATCGGATAAAATAT
>JAKWBI020000528.1:0-32401 GCA_022664585.2 Zalerion maritima
TTTTTAAATTTGGCCCAAAATTTCCCAAAAATTTTAATACTTATAATTCCTTTTTTTTTAATTTCTTTTAATTCTTACCATATCCATTAAAACGTGCGGTATATTAAACATTAATATTAAATAAATATAATACCGAAGCGTTAATTAAAGCTTAATCCGTCGGATAATCCCTATATAAAAAGATTATAAGTATGGTATATTAATTTATTAAAAAGCCGTAGGAGGCTTATTAAGGCCAAAGCGGCCTTATATTAGGCTTAGCAACGTTATATTAAAAAGGTTTAAACTATTAACGAATGGTTTATGGCCAATAAAATTAAACGAGCTATAATTAAATAATTTATTAAAATAATTATCGATCTGGAGTATTGCATTAATCCATAAAAAATATATCCTAATAAAGTAAAATAATAATACGGTTTTATCCTTGGTTATAATTCCCGAAATATAAATATTTTACTTATTTGGGATCCAGAAAATAAATTTAATAATATTTGGGAGAATATTAATAATAAGAATAAAAAATTGGTAAAAACTTTTAGGGAGGTAAAAAAAAATCGTAATACCGATAAATATATATTAATGCCCATAATAGCGTTAAAAAATAATATTAAAAAACCAACGTATAATTTAATTAATAAGGTTGATTATTTTATTATATAATATATATATTTAATATAAGTACTAATTTTTATTATAAAGTATTATTATATAAAGTTTTTAAATATAATAATATATTATTATAATTCGCCTCCGTTACCTTATTTTTAAAATACATCGCCTAATATATATACCCCGAAATATTATATTTACGATTATTTAACCATTTTTTAAATATATAATTAATAAACGCCGATAAAATATACGGCCATTTTAATTATTAATAAATACTATTATAAATTACCCCATATATTTAAACTATTACTCCTACCAGTAATTTTTTTTTAAAAATTATAATAAATTTTTATTACTATACGAATTTAAAATTATTAGGAATATTATATATATATAATATGGCGCTCGATTAATTAATATTCGCATTCCTAATTCGGTTAAAATTAAAAAAAAAATTATTAACGCTTGGTAAGGTATTTTATTTATTAATTATTATTATATATTAATATTATCCCCTAATTACCGTTTACGCCGTATTTTTATAATTAAACCTTCTTATTATAAAGTTTACCGCTTTATTAACCGCCGTATATAATATAAAATTATTAATTTTAAAATATTATATATTATATATATTAAGCGGGTGTATTAAGCAGTCCGATACTTTTATATAATATAATATATTATAATTAATAGGTAATATAATTAATCGGCTTATAATATTATTAATTTAATATTCGGATATTTTAATAAAACCAAGCGTATTAAAAATACCTATATACGGTATATAGAATTTTAATTAAAAGAAAATATAAAATAGGAAAATATAAAGTAAATTTACCGAATAAATATAAATTATAAAAAAATAATACCGATTTTTCTTCGTATTAAAATATATAAATATTAATAAAACCGTATATTAATTATTTATATTAAATAATTAAAATTACTTTATTATCCAGTATTATATAATCTAATAAATATTTTATATTATATTTAAAATATCGTTTTCCCCCGTATTATCCCTTATATTTAATAATCGTTTAACCTTAAAAAAAATTAATTTTAATGGTATATTTTATATTTAATGGCGGGATCGATTAAAATTTTATAATTAATAAAAATTAACCATTTTTTTTACGGTTAGGGCTGGTAATAATCCTATATTATAATAAGTTAAGTTTAGGTATTAATTAATTATATTTTAAAATAACCCAAACCGATATTTATTTAAATGGAATAAGTTTTAATAAATAATTAATTAAAAGTTTGGTTTTTCCCACCTTATTTATTATTATTATAATTTTATTATTTCCCATCCTATAGGTGGTTTTATTAATCGGAAAATAAGTATATATAATATAAAAATATATTTAAATAATTAGAAATGCGATTTTAAAAGTATTAATCCTAATATTAAAGATTATTTAATAAATAATGCATATTTTATATATTTTATTTTTTTATATATATTAATTATTATTTATTATATATAAATATTTAACCAGTCCGAATTTAACGATAAATTATTAAATATTATAATTAAAATAAATATTCCGTTTTATATTATAAAGCATTTATCCTTTATTAATTTTATTAAATTCCTTAACCCATATATTAAAATACCATTTTAAATAACCATTTAATAAAAGCTTATAATACGGTTAAAATAATATTATAAAAAATTATTAAACTTTATCCTTTAGGATTAGCTTATTAATATTTCCATTAATTTATAAATAATATCGTTTAAAAACCACTCCCTTTATAAAGTATACGTATTATTTATTAATAAAAAATAAAAAGTATAAAATTTATTTTTAAACGTAATTAATACCTTAATTAATTATACGGTAATAGAATATACGCGTAAAATTATAAAGATTTTTATAAAATTTAATCTATATAATCGCTTTTAATTCGCGATTATTAATAATATTAAGGACCTATTTATAAATTTACTCCGGCGGAATATCCGAACCGTTTATACGGAAAAAGGTATCGAGCGAACCCTTAGGACCAGCCCAATATTCCATATATTATATATAATTTATATAATATAATTAATTATACGTAATATTTTAATTATAGTATTATTTATAAAGATTAATAATTAAAATATTATAAATTGGGATAAATAATTTTAAATCGCGGTAAAAAAATAATAAAAAACCGAATCGGATAATAAGGTAAATTACCTAAATATAAAGGGCATTTGATAATTATTACGGAATATTTAATAATCCATAAATATAATATAAATATTAATAAAGGTACATATATTTAATTAATATATATATTTAATACCTTTTTTAATATATTTTAATAATTTTATTTAATTTATAAAATATATACGCGGTTTATTTAATTAAAAGAAAAATTTAATATTATTTAAAAAAATTCTAAGGATATTATAAAAAATGGTATAAAATTAATACTTTTATACCCCGGCCGTATTAGGTGGAATATTAATATATTAATAATTAAATAAAGCCTGCGGATTTATTAATCCATTTAACGCCTTATTACCGATTATTTTTTAAATAACCATTAAATTAAAATTATTATAAATTGGGAATAAAAATAATTAAAAATCCTATATATTATTCTTTTCCCCTTTATATATATTACCGATCGAGCCGGTTTAATATTAAATAATTTTATATCGAATATTCCCGAGATTATAATTTATATTATAAGGTATATCGAATAATTTAAAGTACTTTTAATAAATATACGATAAATAATAATAATAAAATAAGGGCCGGAATCGGGTCGGTTATTAATTTTTTTTATGGTTATATTAAATACGGGTTCGCAAAAATTTAAAAAATACCGGGAGAAATATTTATTATTATTCGATTTATTATTCGGACCGGCCGCCATTTTAAATTTAATAAATAAGCCTAATCCCTATAAAGCTATACCGGATAAGTTTTTTTATTAGGCCATATATTTTATTATTAATTTCGATATAAATACCGATATTGCCCATTATATAAAAAAATTAATAATTAATAAAATATTAGGTATAATAACTTATACCAGGTAACGGGAAATTATAATTTTTATAAATGGGTTCGTTTAAAAAACCATTATAATAATATTAATACTCCGATCGGTAATAAAAAATCTAACCAAATAAATATATTTAATAATAAACCCGTCGATTATAAATAAAGCGGCGTAATTTATTATTTAAGGTTTAATCCGAATATATTTATAATTAAATAAATTAATTAATTAATATATATATTTAATATAATTTATTTAATACTTTTTTATAATTCTTCCGCTTAGGTATAATATTTTAGGATTTTAATAATAATGGACTGGTTTTAATAAATTCCGGTACCTGGCCCGTAATATTTTATATAACCAAATTATTAATATTATTTTTAAATAAAATTAAAATACAGGCCAATAAATATATTATTTTAATAAAGGTAAATTAAACCTTATTATTATTCGGAATATTTTTATATTTATATTATATAAATATATTTTTCCTAATATACCAACCATAATACTTATACTTAATATTAATCCCGAAAAAAAAAAAAAAATACGGAACGGTTTATTAATTAAATAAATATTTAAGCGATCCGTAAAATTTCCGTTAAAATATATTAAATATTAAATCGAGTTAAATTAATACGCCGCCGTTTACCGGTTAAATAATTAAAATATTTAATTTAAACCTAATAATTTAATTATATTATAAACCTTTCCTTTTTCCAATTATTAATTAATAAACCAAATATTCCATCCAATAATTTAATAAATAATTTAAAATTATTTTAAATTAAAAAAATATAAAATATTATATTTCGGGATTATGGTTTTAATATTCCGGATCTTAGGTTTTAATATTTAATAATTTCGGATTATTTATTTAACCATATTAATATTATACCAGGTAATATTTAATAAAAATCGGATAAAATAAGTTTAATAGGGAATAATAGGGATTTTATTAAAAAAATAACTTTTTGCGGATTAAAATAATTATATAATAAAAAAAAATATATAAATATTATATAATTATTAGGAAAAAGTCCTATTATATAAATTATATTAAATAAAAAAAAAAAAATAAATCGTTTATTAAATAATGGTAAGCGTTTATTATAAATAGGCCGAAACCGAAACGGGTACCATTTACGGTATTATTTAAAAAATAAAAATAAAGGAATTAAATATATAAATCGGATATATTAATTAATATACCGAAATATATTAATTTATATATTAATAATTAATATAATAAAATATATTATTATATAAAAACCCCATATAATTTTATAGGTTTTTAATTTAAAACCTATATAACCTTATAAAACCCCACCAGTAAATTTATATAATCCTATAAAACCCCATTAATAAATCCGTGTGGTTTTATAAAACCCTATTAATAAACCTATATAACCTTATGGGACCATATTATAAAACCCGTGGGGTTTTATAGGATTATACGGATTATTTTAAAAAACCCCATATAATCCCATGTGTTTTTTTGCGCACGGCCATATGGGGCCCCACGGATTTTTGTACAAGCCTACAGGGGTGTCTCATGCCCCAACTCCTTTCATAGTAATTCCTGCAGTTTGGTAATGGGCACCATAGGATGTGCTTCCCCGTATCGTGTTGCTGTGTTGGATGTTGCTGGTGTTTGAATAAGGAAGGAACTGGGTCTGAAAGAAACGTGGTGGTAGGGTCCAGGTATCTCAACCACGCCAGAGTCGATGGTGGAAAGAGCGGACTATCTTCAAATTGGTGCTTTCGAGCTTGTTCCAGCAAAGAAGATACCTCCAATTTCTCTTCGTTGGGGTAAAACCGGTACACCTTCCTACTGTAAGTCAAGTGGAGGTACTTCCTGCATCGGCTTACTGTCAAGGAAGCTTCCGCTACACTGCCGTCGAAAAACCCGATTGAAGTGGTGTCTGCCGTCTCAAAGACTACGTGTTGCGTCTCGTCTTGGAGATTTCCTGGTGCCGAAATCATTGCGTCGAAGGAAGATTCGCTGTCGACGCTTTCGGATCGATATTTATCCCAAGCCGACATCAACAGAATCTCGAAATGGGGAAAGTCGAGTAAGAATCCTGTTCCCATTGAGTCAATGATATCCCGCCGCAAGCTCCAGAAATGAGGGAGTACGTCCTTCCCCATCAGCTCGCTTACGGATCCTGGGATGCCCACTGACGCCGTTGACACGATACCCACACCCGTGTTCCCATCCTTCAATCCATAAGCCCATGGAAGTGCCCCATTCCCACAACAAGATGGGTAGTGTGCTGCAATGTTGGAGCACAGAACCTTGATGCCCGTAGATTCCGGGCCACTTGTCGATGTGTCCGGTGACATAGCACCCTTGATATTATCGTAGCCAACCCATCCGTCCCTGCCATTATAACCGTGTGCACACACTTTCACCTTGCCCTCGAGTCCAACACACCTCCTATCCAGAGCTCCTACACCAGCCCCTTTCCTCTGCCCCGGCCCAAACCACAACGCCGGATGGTCCGCCTTGCACACCTTGCAATGTAGCCTCGCAAACATTTCCTTGCTCCTTTCCTCAAGCATTTTCCAGCTGTTGTTCTTTTCTCTCCCCAATATTTCCGCTTCCGAGCACCCTTCCGAAAATCTTGCCAACGTCTTTGTCACATGTCGGCAGTCCCGGCAAGACCTGTCCTTCTCCAGCAGTGCCATCGCTCTGCTTTTCATCCTGGCGGGTTTACATCTTGGGGTCCTCCTACTCGGGGGTTTCCCGGTTTGTGAAGGGTGTTTTAGCCGACTTATCATACCCGCCAAATGCTGTTCTGTCTCCTTCTCAAGACCTTGCGACCCGAGGCCAGGGTCGAGTGAGGCATCGGAGCAGAGGTAAAAGAAGCGCTGGCTGACGCGCTCGAGTATCCTGATGTGTGACCAGTCGAGCTGCTGCTTGAGCACGTTAAGGAGAACTTCGTCGGGAAGTTTGAATATGGGCAGGTGGCGGTTGTGCTCCCAGTTGGTTACCCACGGGGGATCTGGTGGCGCGGTGGGGAGCTGCATCGTGCCCGGGCCATATCCATCCAGTACGTTTCTAAGGAAGGCAGCCCGCAGTGGAATCATACGTGGAAGAGTAAAACGGAGCTTAGTGGCCTCATGTGAAAGCTAGTCTTTTTGCGAGCAGCAAAGGACTTGTGACCGTTTTAATAGAGGGGCTGTCATATGACCTCAATTGCAGTGGGTAACTGCACTGGCAGCACAACTTGAAGCTTTACGGTCGACTGGTCCGGGCCGTTGCGGTCCGTTGCTAGAGCTGCAGTGCAGCCTAATTAGTAGTGCTACTAGTACTGCCAGTAGTACTCTATGTACAAAGGGCATGCACTAAGGGCTACAACATCTATTATCGGAGCCCGCTCCTACTCCAGCAACCCCTACGGTCTGCAACCAGTACCACGGCTACAAGAACCATCTGGTAAGGTGGGCGTTCTTCTCATTTTTTCCCGTGCTGTACCGGCCACGAAAACAGCAACACTCCCTCACTTCTTCATCCTGGCTGGTAGTGCGGCTTCCAATCTTTCTATCAAAATCGCGAGTCCACTACACTTACAGACCCGGAGCCTTACAAAAGCCAGTGTGCGAGTTCCCTTCACGAGAGCACGTCTCTAGCTTACAATTGGGATATGAATGGTGCCTTGCATTGGTTTTTATTACAGCAAGTCCAGCTAGTACCATCTAGGTAGTCCCCGGTGAGTTTAAGATCCGAACGGGCTCTTCAGTTGCATCGAACGTGTCGCGGATTGTCGCGTGCCTTGCTCTGGGATGGAGAGCGAGGAAGACGATAAGAGACATATTCCTCGAGGTGCTTTGCTTTGTTTCTGCCTTGCTGGACCTTATCAGATTGCACACTCTCTAGAAAGCCTTTTCCATCACTTGTGTTGCGGGAAGATTGCCGGACTATTTCCATGTCCATGTCTTCATGGCGTCCCAGACCAACGCACATCTATCGCCGCTGGAGGAAAGTTCCCTTGGTCACATTCTCTTCTGTCAGGCCTTTCTAATCATTCACTCTACAAGAACATTGGGGGAAACAGAGGGAGTGTTTAAACATGAGGAACTTTGTCCTTCCGGTTGACGGGGAGTACAAACCTCCTGAGGATGGCGGACAGCATCTATCTAGGAAGCTGACTCCATCTCAAGTGCTCGCACAAACGCGACAGTTTCTTACCCTCATGAAATCACTTCCTATACGATAGCACGCTAGGCTCGGCCTTGCCTTACTCCTCGAGTTTGGGGGTCAGGGTTTCAGGCATGCACAACCCTGGATTATTGCAAAACCATCGCAATACGTCAGCGGGACAGAACACCCCAGCATTAGAGTGTGCATATGCCTGGGGGTTGCACTGTCATTCACTCTATCGAACCTGCTACCCAGGAACGTCATGAATCAGTTTCAGATAGCATCACCGCACCTTCGAGGCTTCATTTTCCGTGCCCTTCACGAGAAGTCTTTGCTCTCACATAGGGGCTGGAATAATGGTCGTGATAATGAGCGCGGATATTCCCAACATTGCCAGTGCTCCTAAGTGACTTAGTGTGAGCCTAGGACACTTACTCTTAATAGGTGTCAGCTCCAAGATCCTGCACGATCTGGTCGGCCTGCCGTTTTTAGATGCCTTACTGGTCAATAAGCACAGAAAGAGCGAGAGACAAGCCTTCCGTCTGCCAATAAACGGCCCTCTACTCAGACGAAAAGCGCCGACTGGGCCGACTATAAGTTTTACTTCCGGTCTCCCGGATCCTCAATTGCATTGGTATACATACTTCTACTCTTTGTCTGCGGCACTGGCGCCATGCCGGCAACATGTGTGTGGTAATGGTATCATGCATTGGGTTGAACGACCCATACGGATATCGCACCGTGTCCAGGGAATTAATGCCGTTCAACGACTCTCTAGCTTCTTGGATATCCCATTGAGTCGAGGAGTACGCTCACTCCGGCCACTCCGGTAGCTAGCTACTGCCTGGGTATCTTCGCCGCCATCTTAATTGGCGTTGCGCTGTTATTGTGCGAAGCCATGAAGTATGCTTTCGAACTCGTCTTCTAATTCTAGTGCTGGTAGTACCTCACAAAATCGAAAAAGTTCGGTCGAGGTAATGAATCAGTAAGGACTCAGACTTCGGCAATCATCACTGTTTAGTTACAAAGGTCTATGAGCGATGTCGAAGCAATCGATTTCAAGCTTGCAGTAGTCTTCTTCGAAATGGCTCTCGGCAAACACTAAACACTCAGGCTTTCCAGGTTCCTCACTACCAAGTGATTCGCCCAGAGGCTAAGTACATCTTTCCTGAACAGCGACATCGTCCCTCCTTGGTATAGCCAATGATCTCGTGCTCGCAACGGGCATCATACGCATATCAATGCCTGGTGCACTGGCTCTTGAGGTCGATAGAACTCTGCAACGCCGTGATAGCCCCTGCCCTGGCAGCAATCGTTTTTAACCTGAAAGCAAAGAACGACACACACCTGAACGACAGCATGATGGCCATGGCAATGGTTGAACTACTGAATTCCATGCACGAGATGGAGATTCTGTACATGGCGTAAGATGAAGCAAGATGCAAAAAAGGCAGTGGTTATTAACTCACCTCCAGCTGACTGGCTGTCGAAAGGGCATATCATTGTAAACGGTAGTACTTGCTAACACCCTGGGTAAGCAGAACCCATTTTCCTGCAGATCCCACACTCTCTCCTACTAAGACTCAACACTGATCAAGTTGATCTAGCTCCGACCAACCCGCTTTCGCGAACGTGTCCCTTTCCATACAAGGGGGCTTGAAAATGGCCATCGTGGAGAAAAGTAGCTCCAGAATTAGCACCCTTGCGAACTCTATCTTCGGTCTCATCCCAGGATTGCGGGTTCCATGTTGATCGACGAAGTCGACTTGGAAACCATACCGGTCACGAGCATAAGGAAGAGCATCGACGGCTTGCCCTAGTGTAGGTTTTCCCTCACTAGCGCTACGGTAAGGCAGAATCTCGACCCTTGCTCTACTAATGGGACGGGCGCTACTACACCAGATATAGCCGACGAGCGGATCGGACATGTGCTGGGGCACCCGGGGCATCTACAACCGGGAGAACGACTTCTTGGACAAGTCCATGGACCAGTACGAGCTTAGCGTAGGGCAAAAGCAGCATATTGCCTTTGTGAGAGCTATGCTAAGACATACTAGGATATACATCCTCGATGAGGCAACTAACCAATTGGGAAGCAAATCTTCAAATCCGAGCAATGGGTTTCGTATCCCCCGACGTGAAACCCCCCCCTTTCAATATTCCAACTCTTCCCCAGAGATCACAACTCGCCCTTTATTTACCGAAGCACACAAGCCCATGTTGTCACTACATGACATTGGCATGGCTGGGTAAACTGCCATTTTGGTCACGCATCATACTGAAGAATTAGAGACATTTTATGAAGTCATAGGGGTGGAGGATGGAAAGGTAGTTAAGGGCCAACGATGTTTAGGGGCTAGAGGATGAACGGCACGGTGCATGGGCGGTTTGGTTGGTTTAAAATATCCATCGTTCACATTTGTCTTGACAATCCTCAGGGCGAGATATACGTATATGTGGAAAATGCCCACAAGTAAGACTCAATAGGGCGGCGCATTCACAGATAGTTATCCTAGATCATACACATACAAGAAAAGTTAAGAAAAGAGAATACTTTACACCCAGAAGCAACATGACGCCAGCTAGACCCAATGAAGACTCCTCGCCTTATTGGATGGTGGGCGCGACAAAGGAAACCATTTCTCATTCCTCAGAGCATTTTCATCTCCATCACCCCATCTCCTGTCCAACCCTCGTAATTTCTCCCTTCCTACTCGTCATCATCATCCTCACCAAGCCCAAACTCAACCTCATACTGCCTCCTCTGCGCCGCCTGCCGCTGCAACCTCCTCTGCATCCTGAGCCTGTACTCGTACTCCCTCATCCTCCTGTCCGATTCCACCGTCGCGCCCAGTATCATCCCGGACATTTGGATAAACCTATGGTTGTAAAAACACTCGGTATCAGCATCAAATCTCCATACCTACCCCAGACGAGTCTTTTCGCCGTCCCCGTCCAACCCTTGCCTCTGAACCACCGGGAAATTTGTCTTCCTAACAGAAAAGGACGAAGACGGAAGGGAGAAAAGTGAGAGACCTACACCTTAAACTGTATAGTAAAGCTCCTATACAGAGGACTGAGCCTATAACCCGCCGCTCCTAGGATCGCGGTCGGGACTCCCCATTTCACTGCCCCCACGGCGGCCCCGCGCATCCCTACGTTCCCGGCGCTCTCGACCAGTCCGGATTCCCACCTGCTGGGCGACTTTGAGTTGGAGCCCCCATCAAGCTGGGACGAGGACGGGGCGTTGGACCTTGCGGTGGATGTGGTGGAGGTGTCTGCCATTGCGGCTGGCAAAATCCAAATCGGGAAGAGGAGCGGGTCAACGAGGGAAGAACAAGAGCTCGGCACTCTAGCGCAGCTCCGACTTGGCTAGGAGCCAGCTTTTGCAGTTTTGAACTTCTCGTGAGATACAAATTGGCCAATGTCGATTTGTGCTGTTTCGTGCGACAGATTCAGTGACTGTCCGGGCCGATCAATTCACTGGCACTTGACGGGTGGGATGACGTCGGCAGGGAGCCTGTCCCACTGCAAGCTTCAGACAGGTCCCCGACGCGGCGAAACTCGCCGACTGAATGCACCTTCTGGGCTGACTTTGGCTCGAAAGGGGGCTTTCACGGGGCGAGCCGTGGCGCTGAAAATGTGCCCGGTTATTGGAACTCAAGGGCGTTTCGCCACGCCCAAGAGGTAGAGGTAGAGGTACGCTGGCCGCAAATTCCTGGTTTAGGTGCTTGGTGTTCCTTTGAATTTTGGGGCAGCTTTGGTGGTGGAGCCCGCTCATGCGTCTATGCTGACTAAGGTATGTGATGGTTTCTATCCTCTATGATACCGACCTTCCGGTTCCCCTCGTCTACTATAGCCTCTCCCCTGTCAACCCTACGTCGTCAAAGTCCCCTTCGTACTAGGGACTTCGTCCTCCTTACCCCTAACCCTACTCGTTGCCATCTTGGTCGCGACCGCAAGCGCTTTGAACGCGCTTTCCGCCCTGTGATGATCGTTGTCACCCCTGATCACATCGACGTGCATCGTGATCCTAGCCGCCGTCGCAAAGCTGTGCAGGCAGTGGGGAATCATTTCGCAGCTCAGATCTCCGATTTTCTCCCTCTTCAGGCCCAAATCCACGACCGCGAAGGGTCGGTTCGATATGTCGACTACCGCGCGGGAGAGCGCTTCGTCGAGGGGAGCGTATGCGTATCCGAAGCGTGCGATTCCCTTTGGTGTACCCATGGCGGTCAGGAAGGCTGATCCGAGCGCTATACACACGTCTTCTGCTGTGTGGTGGTCGTCGACTGTATGCGTGAAAAAGCGGGAAAAAGCGTTAGCGCCTCTCGGAGTAGGATTGGTGATGGCCCGGGATGTCTAAAATACTTCAGAGAGGTGCATGTACTGACTGTGCAAATCCCCTTTGCAAGTAAGCGCAAGACTCCACCCCGAGTGTTTGGCCAGTGCATGAAGCATATGATCCAGAAACCCAATGCCCGTGTTAATCATGATGGTCTGCGACTTGCTGGCCTGGGAAGCGTGGCCCTCGGCCGCCGAGAGAAGACGAAGGTCCGTTTTTGGTGGGAACGCCCCGCCGTCGAGGTTCAGCGCGAGTTGAATGCTAGTCTCGTTGGTATCGCGCGCGATTGCGGCCCACCGAACTGGTGGTGCGTCGGCCATTTTATGGAAATTGTAAAAAGGATACTGAGAGATCAAGGGGTATATTGGGGGTTAATCTGGCGCAGAAAGTAAGAGAAGAATTGACAACGATCTTCTACGCTTTCTTGATATGAACATGAACTTTTTTCTGGGCCCGCCGATTGCGGGGCTCCATTGTACAAGGAAGAGCATGCACAAGATATCGATAAGCGGATAATATGCTCCTTATCTCATGGCTCCGCAGAAAAATTTCTGGAACAGCAGTCCAAGTTGGAGCCATCAACACCACCTCCATTCCCACCAACTAAACAATACTACCCAGTGATACCCCATCCCCATCCTCCATTCCCCGCAGCAGAAGAAATGGCGCCCTCAAGAACACGAACCGTAAAAAACAAGCATGCAGCGAAGAAAATAAGCAACAGCAAAGAAGCCTCGCGCAAGCCCATCCAGGATGGTATCGTGAAGAAGAAACGTAAGGTCGGCGGCGCTCCCGCGACTGCATCGTCAAAAGGTCGCCCCGGTCTCGTCGATTCTTTGCTCAAGCGCAAGAAGAGGACGTACTCTGAGAAGGAACTGGGTATACCGCAACTTAACATGATCACCCCCGTTGGCGTGGTGAAGCCTCCGGGAAAGAAGAAGGGGAAGGAGTTTGTGGATGATAGGGTATTATACCAGCCCCTGCATGATGTGTTTTGCCATGGAAAATCTACATGCTAACTTCATCTGCGCTCCCCCCAATATACAGGAAAGCATGGCGACAATCATGTCCATAGTCCAGGCCGAAAAGAACAGCGATATCGAGTCCAAAGTGATGAAGGCGCGCCAGATGGAAGAGATCCGGGAAGCCCGACGGGTGGAGGCCGAGACGAAGGAGGATCAGCGACAAGCGAGGTTGAACGAGACCAAGGACTCCCTGAGGAAGAAGAGGAGGAGAAATAAATCTGGAAAGCAGGGGAACGTCGATGACGATGGCGATGAGAGTATGAAGGACATAATGTCTACGAGTGCTAAGGCAGCGAAAGCGAAGAAGAAGGTATCGTTTGCTTAGAGGACAGAATAGACGAAGATGCTGAGTTGGAGATGAATCGAGGTATGAGAAACTCCCGCATTTGTCTTACGAAAATATTGCATGCACGGCGTTCGGGTTAGGCGGACCGGGCTTTTTTACATCATTGGTGTTTGATAAAATCGATTCCTAGGGCTATATACCACAAGAGCAGCAGCTATGATTCCCAGATATATCCCAAGTGCCCTAGATTCCCAGCATTAAACATGCCCTCCATTAGATCCATCTAGCGAATCGTCTACATGCAGGACCCCGAATATAAAATTGGAGAAGAAAAACCAATGGCGAACAGACTATAACAAAGCCGTCTACAACTCATACACCTCTTAACAACCAGCCACCTCTATAGTATCTCCTCTTCCTTAATCGTCAACCTACGCCTCATGGGATCGAAATGGGAACCACGGTTCGGCCTGTCAGTTATCCTAGCCGCGAGCTGTGGGGATATAGCATCCAAGTCGACCTCAAAGGCCATGCGGTTGAAGAAGTTGCATATCGGCTTGGCATGCCACCTGCCACCACCGACCTCGAACCACGACAAATGTCCGCCGAGGGATGTCGTGCAAAGTACTGTGCAAGGGTTCTGTTTGAACTCGCCGTACGGGATGGCCTCGCTGACGGCGATGGGGTCGTCGAGGGCGCCCAGGGCCATGAAGGGGATGCGGATTGCGAGGACCGAGTCGGCGGATGAGGCGTCCCTGTAGTAGGCGTCTTCGGTGGGGTAGCCCCAGGTACCACATCTAGTAGAGTAGTTAGTATTAAAACTCATAAAATGATGACAAGGAAAGGGATGAACATACTGAACCTCCCGGTCGAACTCATAGAGGTAAGTGACATTGTTGATCCTCTTCATGTCCAGGTCTGTGTACATTTCGATTTCCTTCTTGTGGAGGTTAATGAGTTTCTTAAGGTTGGCTGTGAGATGTGTTAGCATTGGCTAGGCCAAATAAAGGTGGCGAAACTAGAAAACGTACTGCCCATAACCCGGAGATAGACCTCCTTCCCGAATAGAGACCTTGCCAGTGCTTTACTGGCGACCTCGAGGTTAAAAGGATTGCCGCAAGACACGGCTGCCTTCAGCCGGCACTCAGATCCCTCCTCGGCGACATACTAGAAGGTATACTGTTAACTCCATCCACGTCTTACACACCGCACGCGAAGACAATACCACTTAGAAAGAGAAGACACTTACGTTAGTCAGAATATTTGCTCCTAACGAGAAGCCAGCCGCAAATAACGGACGGTTTGGGAAACTTTCCCCGATCCAGCTAACGACACGACGAATATCCCAGGTCGCTCGAGCATTGAAGAGTAGACCGCTAGTGATGGCACTCTTGGCGCATCCTCGAGCATTCACCACGCATATCTCCCACTTGCCGCTCTGGACAAGCGGGTAGATTGCTTCCCTCAGATACACTTCGTACGATCCCCCGGAAAGTCCATGCAAGACAACCAGCATCGGCCGATCGTCATCCCCGTGCATCGCATCCCATTCTTCATCTTCGTAATACTTCGTCCGTATTGGGAGTTTTCTATCGTTGAGCTCTTCAAACTTATCCGTCACAAAGTCGACGGTGAAAGTCCCAGGGTAAGTCTTGTGATTGGCATCGAAAATCTTTCGCTTATAATAAATCGGCGGTCCGGGGACCTTCTGCGCCGTCCAGAACGTCTGCACATGGCCATTGAACAGCAAGGGGTTGAGCTGGCAAGGGGGTACAGAAGATTCTACCAGCTTCAAGAGGTCCGTCTGGGAGCCATCTTTCTGCTTCAAAGGTAGGGGGGAATCCGAGTGTGTGAAAGCGACCTTCGCCCTGCCCAGCCAGTCCATCGCGCTCTTCGGGACGCTGAGAACGATGCGTCGCGCAATCTCCAGGATTGTCTTTGGCCGCTTGCGGAAGACGACCCACCAGGTTGCGAGCGGCGGTCCGAGGAAGAAGACGAGCAGGAAAAGGCGGAAGAAGCTCCTTTTCGTGAGTGTCGGAATAGCAGCGTGAAATGGGAGCTGTGCCGCCGACAGTGTTGATAGTGCTTGGGAGTTCTTCAACCTGCTGCGGATTCGATGTTTTATACCGCCGACATTCTTGATGGTGGTATCCATTTCTGGCACAGTGTGTACGCAACGGGGACGCAAAGAGACCAATTAGGAGCTACAAATATCAACAAAAAGGATTTGTTACGGGGTCGGGTCCCTCGGGGAACACGCACGGCGTGATGTCACGGGTCGCTGCGTCTAAAAAAGTGTAGATTTTGATGCAGGTATCGAAGTATACTATGTATGTCGTGGAAAGAGAACCAAGGAAACCCCACTTGCCTCGGCATCCTTTTGCAAAAAAGACGGCAAGACTGGGTTTTATGGCAAAATATTTTGCTTCTATCTGCTGGATTTAATGCAGTGGTTTCAGCTCTTGTGGCGCCAAGATCCTAGAAGATCCTACCGTAGAGTAGGAGAAATCACACCCTGCTGGCGTGGGGATAGGTACTGTACAAGTAGGGGCTATGCCAAGGGACGGCAGGTGCGACTGCTGCCAGTGGGGAAATTTAGTCGTCACGAGACACATCACAGGATAGAAAGTCTCGCCGCTGTCAGTGGGAAGGTCCCAACGACCAGGATCCTTTTCGCGACGCGGTCCGGGGTTGGTCCTTTGCAATGCACCACGCCCGCATCGTCCGCCGATTGTTCTAGTCATCTCCACGACGGCATCCTATCTTCATGAGATGACATACGGGGGGCAGTTACCCCCTGGGCCGCCCTATGGCGGCCAACCACAGATGCCAATACAGGGAAACTATGGGTATGGCCAGCAGCAGCATCAGCAGTCGCAACAACAGCCGCAGTATCCTCAGTATAACAGCCCTTCCGCATATATGGGTGGCACTTCACAATACCAGCCCATTCAGCAATACCAGCAGCATCAACCGATGCCGCAGATCCAGCAACACCCGTCGTCATACTCACTCAACAACCAATATGCCGCCCAGTATAACTCGTCCGCGTACCCAACCCCGTCGTCGATGGCCATGTCGCAGGTTCCTCAATACCAGTTCCCTTCGCAATACTCGCAACCTCAAATGCCCCAGATGCAACAGTTCCAGCCTCAGCAAGCCCAACAATCCCAGCAGCAGCAACATCAGTATGAGCAGCCTCAGCCGCAACAGCCGCAACAGCAGCAGTTCCAACAACCGCACCACCAACAGCAACAACAGCACATGCCGAGCACACAGTCGCCGCATATGGCCCAGGTGCAGCCTCCTCAACAGCAAAAACAGCAACAGCAACCACGACAGCAGCCCCGGCAGAAGCCCAAACCTGTCCTACAGCCGACGTCGCAACTACACCAACGACAGCAGCCACAGCATCAGCAAGCCGACCGACCCATGGCACCGGCACTCAGCAACCTGATATCTTCGCCGGCGCTGTCCCCAGCCATGTCCCCCGCTTCCATGTCTCCGAGACCGAGTGTCGCCCCAGTTCTGAGTCGGGCACCTTCACAAACCATAAACTATTCGCCGGCTCCAACACCGACTCCGGCGCCTGCTCCCGCCTCTTCAGTCCTCCGGACAATAAAGAACGAGCCTTCTCCCGGGCCGTCACCCTCCCTCTTGCCAGCCACCATAGAACCACAGGCCTTAATGATGCGACAACCGACCATAACACAGCCGGAGCTTCCTGCCCTACCTCAACAGCCAGCGCCAAAATATAACCAGTCTCAAGCCCCATCGCCTGCCGCCGCCGCAGCTGTGTCTCCACAAAACATGCCTCCGCCTTCCACTACTCCGTTAGCACAGTCACCACAAACCCTACCGCAAACGATAAATCCCAACTTACTCCAAAGGAGCACGCCGTCTCAGTCGTTCAAGATCGACCCAAGTCGACGATTATCCGAGGTGCCGAGTCCGCGCATGGAGAGCTCCAAGGTTGCTAAACCAGATCCTAGGAGGGCCTCGAGTGTAGCAAGTGGGGTTGCGCGGTCGCCTTCGCTCACCCCTTCATTGCATCACCAGCCGGTTGATAATGTCGCCCTGCTGACATGCATTGCGGAGGACTGCTTTGCGAGAGCAAATGGGGTGATTCAGAAGGTTGCCGAAAACATGGACGACCGCCTGGTGGACGAGTATCACAGGCTAGTCGCTACCGGACTAGGCTGTCTCGAGGCAGCGCTACAGAGCAATAAATTGGCCCCGAGGTTGGAGGCCCGAATACGACTAAGATATGCAAGCATATTGAGCGAAGAAACTGAGAACCTGATGGAGGCCGAGTCTGTTCTTGTGAAAGGGGTATCGCTTTGCGACAAGGTTTGTTTTTTCGCAAGACTCGAAAGGGCCGAGCTCCACTTTTGCTAACACGAATTATAGCACAGACTATCTGATCTAAAGTACTATATGCAGTTCATCCTTCTCAAGGTCCTATTCCTCCGAACTCCCAAAGCCGCATATAGGTCGCTTGATGGTCACATATCAGACGCCGAGGCCTACAGGCACTCATATTGGGTTTATGCTTTCCGCTTATTGAAAGCCTCTTTTTACTTCCAGACCGGAAACTTCTCCGATGGGAACGTCATCGAAAACATCAGATGTATCAAGAATCTGGCCGACAGCAGGGGGGACAATGTGGTGTGCATCCTCGCATCAATATTGGACGCCCTTGTGCACTTGAGAGCCAAGAAGGACGATTACCTACTGCGAGTCAAAACCTCGGTCGCGGAAGCTGCGAAGTTTCAGTGCGATGAGTCTGCGCGCATTCCCCAGCTAGATATCCTTCTACTCTTGCTAAACCTTTCCTGCGCGCTCCACGAGAAGAATCCGGTAGAGTTATCGCAGCAGCTAAATTTGTTATCAAGCAAGATGGACAAGCTCCTTCAATCTGGAGACTGGAATGGCAGCAAGGCGGAATTGCTAATTCCTATCCAGAAGCAAGCTAATCAGCCAATCAGCGGGGAAACGAGTGCCATACTGAAACCCGGCGCGGGAGCTGATCAACACGACTATGTGGTGCTCTCATTCCTCAGCAAGCTGGAGGCCTTTGTAGTGGCGTACATACTTAGTGGTCTATCATTTGCCTACAAGCCTCATAGTCACGGACGCGACAAGAGAATTGTCGATTTCTGGAAAGAGAGTTTGCGCATACTCGAGTCCTGTAAGTTCTGCTCACTTCCAGAATTGTTGACTTCCAAACACTGACAAAGTGAATTCAAGGCAACGGACAGCTTCGAAGCCACCAATCTTCACTCTACTCGACGGTCGAGGAAGCCAGGTGGTCAACGGAAGTAACATGCTATATCCATGTGCTAGCAGGTCTCCATGCAGCCACCAACACTGAATGGGACAAGGTCAAGAAGAAAATGTCCGAAATAAAGTTATTATCACGAAAACCTCTACCGGGGCTATTGGGGTCGCTGTGTATATACCTGCGGGCAGCATTTCACCAAGGCACTGGCGATCTAACGCGGGCGCTCGACCTGTACTGCAACACTGCATTCGACCTAGACCGATACACCAATGCGGTACAATCAGAGAAGCACGGCGAATTCGAGATAGCCGTCTTAGCGACCCTCAACCGACTATGGATCATGCAACACCCAGACTACGAAGACGAAGAGACTCTGCAGGAGCTCATCGAGACGCTTAATGTGACGGTAACGGAGGAAGTCGACATTGAGCTGCGGACAGCGTATCACCAGGTGATGGCGACGGTTCAGACGAACCCGCCGACGCCAATCGGGCAGGTGAAGCAGCACATTCACGTAGCCCTGACGTCGTCGCAGAAGACGTACAACACGCACTGCCTGTCACTCGCCCTCAACACGATGCGGTCCAAATTGTTTGACACGGTGGTGGGGGAGCAGGCCCTCAAGAGCGCCAAGGCGGCATCAGCGCAGGCCGTTAAAAGCGGAAACAAGCTGTGGAAGAGCGTGGCTGACGGGATGCTGGCCGAGACGTACGAGGTGCAAGGGGGGAAAGAGGAGGCGAGGAAGCACATGGAGAGCGGGATTAAGGCGGCGAAGGAGGTGCAGGATATGATGAGGAGACACAAGAAAGGGTAGGATAGGGTAGTAGTAGGGTGATCGGGTTGAGATGTCGATGTTGTCTATCTAGAGGGTGTGACGATGGATAGAGGCTGGTCGTGGAGGTTGCTTGATTTCGGGATTTTTGTCCCTTTCCTTTTTGCTTTCTCAATCATGGAGTCTGCGTGGACGGGAAGCATCTGCAGGTTCGACTATCAAGTGTAAATGGCGTTACTGCGGGTTATGCTGCTATTGTTTCGATCGCCATTAGCCACTATCTATTTGTACTGTTGAAAACGATTCCTTCTAACGGGACTTTGGTATATGGCATTGTCTCTACTGGTAGCATGTGGAAAATGCTGCCACGCATAATTAGCATCTTTAGTCTATTCTTTAGACAATGATTGATTGGCCAGTTCAATACCTGATCAATCTTTGCAATCATGCTTTTCTGCTAATTTCGCCTCGTTGGGAGAAATCAATTGCGCAAGGATGTGCCAATCGGAGGGTTTCCAGCTGTAGTGGATCTTGGTGTCGTCAAGGGCAGGTGGGGTGGGGTGTTTGTTCTGCCAGCCGCCACCTTGGTATCAAAAAAAAAAATTTAGCGACCAACACAAAGCTTCACTACTTGTTCCACTACAGCTGGACTACGATTCCCCGGCACGTTTGATTCTTTCCCACCAGTATCTTTTCCCTAGGAAGGCAATACCTGTGCATATACCGCGTCTCGCCTTTTTTCTCCATTTAGGGATTCAATGTCTCGGTTGCGTTGAAATGCTGGTGCAATACAGCGTCCGGGCAGCGCGCAGCCATGGCCTACTTCACTTTGCCCCCCTCCGACTACAGGCCCGCCGTCTCCTAGCGGCATCGTCTCTACGGCCTCTCCTTCGATTAACCGACGCAACGATAACGAGCCCCCAGTCGCCCCTATGTGCTACACCACATCGATCGTATTCAGCTAGAGCAGCAAATGTTACTACCAGTAATACGCCGGGCAAGTCCGGGCAGAACGAAGACGGGGATGCTCCCGTTCCCGAGGCGATGCCGGTGACAGAGTCTGAAGGAGAATTAGCGAAGAAAACGGCGGAAGATGTGCGGGAGACACAGTCGGAAGATATGCCGGGGTCAGCGTCGAGGGACATGCCAGGCGAGGCCGCGGGGAAGGCGTCAGAGAAAGCATCCGAAAAACGAGCCTCTGGCAGCGGAACAAAGGGACGGCCGCGAAAGGAGCTAAAAGTAACCAAGAAAAGAGCATTGAAAGCCCGGGAAAAGGAAAAGAAGAGAGAATCGACGGCAATC
This sequence comes from Zalerion maritima, assembly GCA_022664585.2. Taxonomy (NCBI): domain Eukaryota; kingdom Fungi; phylum Ascomycota; class Sordariomycetes; order Lulworthiales; family Lulworthiaceae; genus Zalerion; species Zalerion maritima. The sequence goes on from JAKWBI020000528.1 coordinate 20,792, forward strand.
GAATGTGCCCCACCCCAGGACCAAAGTCTTCTCCATGCCTTCTACATGGTTAGGCGGTCGCTAAACCGGACACGAAGCTCAATGCTGCAAGGGCTGATGTTCTACAAAACCCTCGAAACCTCCACGGCACCTGTGGAGAAGACTGCTAAAGTAGTTCAGATGCACCTTGAGCGTGCCCAGACAGCCCTTAGACTGCTAGACGTAATGGCGGGCAGGAAATTACCCTCCACGTCCAAGAAAGAAATCACGCCGGACACTCCACCCTCGGAGTTAAAAAAGCTGGGCGATTCCATCAGGGGCATCATAGAGCATGCAAAGCTCGTTCAGAGGAACGCAACCAGGTCCGTACGTTCGAAAAGTCGTCTCGCAGACGAAATCAGCAAGGTCCTCGCCACCACCAGCATTTTAAGAAGCCTTGTCGATGTTCCCAAGACAAAGACATTATTGCGCAAGGGTGTTCCAGACATCGAGACAGTTATCGCCCAAAAGCATAGCAGCCTCCTCGGTGAGGTACAGAAAGCTTATCCGGACCTGGTCATCAGCGTCAACGATACAGCCCCTGACGATTCAAAGCAGGCTCAGTCGACAGGAACAGAGGAAGCAACTAAAACAGATGACTCGGAGGGAATTTCGGGATCGACAGAACCAGCTGCTGGTCCCAATTCTTCCCAACTCCAAGGCAACAGCTCCTCCATTCGCTTGCGTGGTATCCCCTCTCTTCGTTTGGAGAAAGTAGCAGCGCCGGAAGAGCCTAGGGAAGAAGCCGTGCCTACCAAGGGCAGACGTGGAGGCCGAGTCAGGTTTATCAAAAGTGGACCCAGAAGCGAAGAGTCGGGCTTGAAGGACTCAAATGTTGAGACAATCAACAGCCAATCCCTCGAACTAACTCCCGTCGAAATTTTACGTCCTCCAATTCCGAGACTATCATATGGTCTTGACAGAGTTCTTTTCAACCCTGGGGTCTACCAGCTCAAGGACACCCGAACTGGTGTTTTCAATTTCGACCCGTACCTGGACAACATCATGCCTATCACTGAATTTGATTTTGGAGCTCTTCAAAGTTACATTACTTCGTCCAAAGATACGACGCTTATCGACTTGGCCTCGGCCCAGGGGAAAAAATACACAGGATCGACATCGAGCATGACGGCTGTTTTAAGTCATTTCCACTACCTCCTATCTGCATGGCGCCCACTCAATCCAGGACGCACCACTCGAGTTTTCAGCCCCGAGTCGGTAAATTTCACTCGAATTCACCGCACCCCTGCTGCCGTTTTCCTGCACAGCAAGGATGGAACGCACGCCATCGACGCCGACAAAGAATATGACAGAGCCACCATCTTGTCCATGTTGGGCCAATCGATGGAAAAGCTCTTCACGTCTACAAGAGAAGAGTTCGAGCAGTACCGCAAGTCCCGGTCGCACGAACTCTCCCCAGAGAAGCGGCGCGAGCGTACCGCTTACAATTACACAACAATGGGCGATTTCATGATGAGGTCTCAGCTGGATGCCAAGGATGACCGGCTGCCTGGGACGGGCGTCTTTGATCTGAAGACAAGGGCTGTCATCAGTATTCGCATGGACTCTGCTCATATAGCCAAAGCCCTAGGCTACGAAATTTGCCAGCGATTTGGAAACTGGGAGTCGTATGAGCGAGAGTATTACGATTTGGTTCGCTCGGCTTTTCTCAAATATTCCTTGCAGGCCCGTATGGGCCGCATGGATGGCATCTTCGTCGCTTATCACAACGCTCAGAGCGTGTTCGGTTTCCAGTACTTTCCACTCGGCGAGATGGATTACGCCATCCATGGTACCGACTCGACCCATCTCGGTAACCACGAATTCAAACTTAGCATCCATTTGCTCAATAAAGCACTTGACCGGGCCACAGAGCGCTTCCCAGGCAGGTCATTGCGCCTCCATTTTGAGACGCGACCTTCGGAGGTCCAACCGTTCATGTACATCTTCGCCAAACCCGTAACCCCGGAGGAGATACATGAAATTCAGACTGCAAACCAGGAGTCAGTAACCGAGTTCGAACGTAACATTCTGGGGATCTTCCGCGACGAAGAGGACTGCGTTGCTCCTGTAGAAGACGCCGTGGAAGCTACCAATAACGATTCCACCATCGCGGAAGGTGATGGTACCACAGCAGAAAGCCCACAGCCACTCGTTGACGATGTCGATGGCAGCCCTGAAGAGTTTGACGAGGACCTCAATGCGCCGACCTCAGGCATGAGTGCCTCAGCCTCATGGGAGGAACTCCGCTCCCGCATTAACGAAGCCATTGAAAAGGATGAGTTGGGCGTTGACACGATACGTGACGCGGTGGAGAACGCGCTCGAGCAGAGTGGGCTCATGCCGACGGACTGTGGACAGGCCGATGCAAAACTTTATGTTGACACGTTGATGGAATTGCTAAGACAGTCAATTCCTCCAGAGTCAACCCAGGAACCAGAATCACCCGAATCAGAGGGAGAATACCTAGGGCAACATTCCCCTGATCGGATTGAGGAAGTAGCGACAGATGAGGAGAGCCCGACCGAGGAAGGAGCTCCGACCGACGACTACCAGGCTCCTAGGCAGGTTGAGGACGTGGTGACCGCTGAAGAAAGCATGACGGAGGTAGAAGAAGCCCCAAAGGATGATTTACTAGACTCGGACCGTCGGGTGGACGACATTGGTAATAAGGCTATGGAAGCCGACCTTGAAGCAGCATCGGTGCCACATGAGCAACTACAAGTTGCCGCCCTCAGAGCATTGCTTCTTTTGCGTCAACAACCAGCCCAACAGGACGGTGAAGATAATGAGAGCAACGGGCAAAACTTTGCGCGCGTTCAAGAGTTCGAGAGGATTCTCTCGTCGGCTCTGGTCGACCACATGGGGCAAGATGACCACTTGCACCGTCTTCCACATCCGTCGGCCCCCATAACTCCCGCTGAGGAGCGGACAGATGAATTGATCGGCTTCAACCTAGTCATCCGAAACAAGGTGGACGGTGTATTTGTGGATCGGCCGACTCAGGTCAAGCGCTCAACGACGTGGGAAGTTGAATACTCCATAAACGAGATTCCCGATGCTAGTGCGCAAAGACTGTACCAGATGGTCTTGCAGCGGCGCAAGAAGGAACTCGAGGCGGAAGACAAAGACGCCGAGTGGTACCGCATGTTCCAGGGCCAGCTGCACAAGCTCAGCACCAAGGGCCGCGAAAAGCGCGCCAAGAGGTTTAGGAACGAGTTTGGCAGGGACGTGGTGGTCTACGGCGAGGACACGCCGCGGAAGTGGCACGAGGCGTTTGAGGCGTCGCATGTGGAGGAGCAGATGAGGGCCATGGGCAAGGCACCGCGTTCGCTCAATGAAGAGGAGGAGAGGACGGAGGAGCCAGCCGAGGACGAGACTGGTAAGTAAGTACCATCAGTCGGTTGGGGTTATAAACTGAGAGGTTGAAAAGGGAAGGATTTGAAGGGGGATATGTAAAAACTGTAGTATACCATACACATAAGATGGCGTAACGGGCCTCTGGGTGATATTAAATGACACTCCTACTCAGCGGGTGCTGTAGCATATAGGATTTGGTATAAGACGGATGGTTTTGAGTTTTCATTCATATGCATCACAGCATTTTGTATACATTTTTGGCAGAGCGACTTGATAGGTCGTAAGCATCATGGTCATATCGCCGGAACATTCAACAGGTACAGAGAGTTATGCGGTGTTTGGAGAGGTGAAATTCGACCTTCAAATGTTTGGCGTATTTTTGTCTTAACTGGTAGATTATTCATCTCACAGTGCTGAGCGTGTGAGTTCTAGATTACATAGTATATTGGAATGAGCACTCTCACACGTCCGGACTCACCCCACAAGCTAATTTTCACCTCGGCATGAAATTCCAGCACCATTTTCTTCGAGCTAGGTAGGCAGTGCATACAAATTCTGAAATGTCCACACTTTTTCCTCTTTGAGACATCATTTGGTTCTAGTTTCTACTTGCCACTGGACGGTCTCAACACCTGCATGAGCTTGAAATAGCTTCGGGTTAAACTAAGCGAGCTGCGGACCAAGTTGTCATGTTCCCCCCCACCGTCCGTCTCTAGGCACTCAGTAGCGTGGTAGGCAGTTCGGCAGCGGCCTCGACAGGGAAGTGGGCAGTGATGCAATGGTCAATGATGGTGGGTGACACAGAACTTGTGATGCACAATGCAGCACAATGAACTGGCAGACTGGTTGGTATACTGCCAATGCACTGGGTGGTGCGGCTACCGCTCGCGGGTCGGGTATTATTAATTAGGTCGTTGCTTTTCACATGCTTTTTGCCTTAACCCCATATGTGCACCGTGTGAGAGCGATATTCTTAGCTATTCCCGATATGGGTGGTACAATGTCTAGCCGGCGCTGATGTCATATTTTTTTCTGGTTGCTGCATACCAACGTACTATGTACTGTGCTTGTAAGCACACGCGCCAAGGTGGATAAAGTGACGCTGCTGCATGGGTGACGAGTTTAATCAGAAACATAGAAACACGCTGTATTTTTGGGCTACTTTGGCTACGTTAGGGGTCTACAGTAGGTTCAGCTTTGGAGAAGAGATAACTGACTGCTGGAATAAAGGGATCGTCGGTGGAAGCGCTTTTGATCTAATGGGAAGGCAATGATAAGATAATTAATTGGGATTCAAAACTGCACTTGTTCATACAACTTCTGAGGGTCCCTCTTAGGTATGTGGTTCCGAGCATCAGGTGCCTTTCAAGTTTACAGTGCAAGTGCAATTTTCAACCCAAACCCCAGCAGACTGTAGTACCAACAAACAGGAAAAGGGTTCCCGGCCCGTGATGGGTGAGGCAGGTTGCTGGTAACAGACGATACAGAAGTTTGCAATTGCAGGAAAGGGTGACCCCGAGAGCTAAACATGCCACACCGCAAGTTCTGGACCATGAACCGACGAAACTGCCTGCCATAAGGGCCCAAGAAATGGGCATGTGAGAGAGTGTAGGGGAAAAGAGGGGCAACTTGCACTGGCGGCGGCAAAACTACCCTGACATTGGCAAACAGCGCGAAATACGATGCCAAGTAAATCCATGCTTATCAAGATTTTATCATCTCAGTGCCGGGTACGGGATGCAAAAGACATGTGATCCGTTTGCGCAAACGCACGTGCGGTTCATTTTGTTCAGGACTGGCCAGCTTGTCCAAGAGCTGAACGCCCGGCCTCGCAAAAATTGTGTACTGGACCAAAAGAAGCGGGAATAGGTAGGACCAAAGGGACGGGAAATGGGGTTTGCTTATATCTATATATATGTAGATATTCTCTTTAGGGCCTCTCATTATAGTTGAGGTTTCTAGCAGGTACTTTGTATGTGATTCGGGTGCAGTAAAGTCTGGATGGATTGAGCATGTGTTATCACATGTAATCCTCCGGCCCCCAAAATCTCAAACATCTATTCGTACGCTGGACCGAATCGCAACCATCTTCTGTGCTACTACGATGGCAATGATTACTGCGGCTTGAGTCTATGAACTTTTCGGGAGTAGGTACCGGGCGAGCATGCGATAATGTGAAGGCAAAAAGTCGGGTTCAAGAACCACTACCTACTACTGCATTAATAATAATGGATAAGTGTGGCCTATACGCATGCAAAAACACCTGCTTGCTGCTGTGTGTAGAGATCGCCAACACGCTTGGGGTAAGGGGCTGCAAGTAAATATTTCTTCCGTGAATCGTAGGGACGGGCAGGATTTGTCCTAGTATCATAGATATGCCATACAGTCAACAAACTGCTGCGCCTGTCCCAAAATAATAAATGCTGTATCTACCTGCCAAGGGAGCGGGAGGGAGTAGAATGGTACCCAGGATCCACTGTAATGGGGTACACTACGCCTATAATAGAAGTAGCAAGCAGGAAGTTGTGAGTCTAGGCGAGAAGATATTGTCATGATGCAGCGGGGAAGGAATAACGAGACATGTGCAAGGGACGCAAAATTCACTATCGCAAGTCCCCAATCGAGGGAACAGGATGATGCTGTCGCTGTTCAGCTGATGTAGTACGGAATCACATCCAGCCAAAAGGGTTGCTTGCCTATCTGCTCTTCTACACACATACACTACGGTTGTTTCGGGGAAGTACAGGCAAGGAGGGACCCCAACCAAATGCGGTTAAATAGATTTGATTATCAAGAGGGGAAGAGTGTCCAAGATTTCAAACCTCGGAACCCTGAGAGGGAGGGGGCGGGAGCACAAGCAGGGTAAGGAAAAATACTATGTAGATAACGCCCCCCAGGCAAACAAGGCTTGGCACTGTGAAATGAAGGTTGAGGTCCTTCCTAGCACCAGAAGGGGAGTTTTCTATTTGAAATGGGGCTTCTTGGCCTGCTGTGTTTGACAGTGCGATCAGCTCCGGTGCACACACGTTGTGGGGCGTTGGCATGATTATCCAAGATCTTTGAAGGTATCGCAGGCTGTCATTTGTCAGATCCACACAGCCGGGAAGAAGGTGGTGTCTCCCGGAAAGAGGAGGGTACCCCCCCACACTGCCTGTACCCCCTGCTGCTCGATGGTCACTGCGTCTTGGGGTACACGCTTGTTCCTTCCGAGTCATTGGCTCTGGGCGGCATGTGCAATGGGCCCAGCGCTGTTCCAGCAGGCTCGAGACCACAGAAGCAGCAGCCGAGAGAGCCCCTTCCCTTTTTTTTTTTTTTACCTCTTTCGTCTGTACCCCTAACATCAATTGTACCGCCCGCTCTATTCCATACCGCACCTCGCCCCAGTGCCTCACATTCACAAAGTTTCCCATCTTTTCCTTCCTTTTTTTACGACTCTGTCTACCCATCCACCTTCCTCGCTTCTATCATACGTTGTCGCTGTCAGAAGGCCAGACTTGTCTCGTGTATGGGTCTTTTTTTTTTTTTCATCCCCATATTCCCCCTACCCCTCTCTTCCTTCGTCCTCTCAGATCTCTTGCACAATTCACCAATACATGCCAGACTGTGCAGCACCTGTCGACGCTCACCCTATCGACATCACACTTGCCAACGACGCACACCGGCACACCATTCGTACACACATGTACAAACTGGTTTAAGGATTCTTGTGAATGATCGAGTCCCTCATTCAACCTCCCGGCAATCACTTTTTTGAAATGAAGTCGTGATATCGGGAAATCACTGTCTTATTCCCCTTCACCCCCGCCCGGATTTCAACACCGCCGCTCGACGTCCCGTCTTCATACCCATAGATCCCAATACCGCCGTTGCATCGGACCCAGATTTTGGCATAGCGACGCCTCAAATGGAGCAGAATCACATGCTCCCGCCACCGCTCGATGCCCGCGAAAGGTCCCTATCTGATAGCATAATCTCGCTTCCTCCCCATCCTCCCCCATCTTATGCTCAGACTCCCGAACCGGCTGCCGCCTCGTCGCTATCACCATCCCTATCTTCATCAGCGACCGGCCCGTCTCCTAAATACCCATTTCCAGACGTCTCAGGAAATGCCCTGCCTCCAATCCAGCACCTCGCCCACCATGAAAGCTACCTACCTAGTCTGTCCTCGGTGACAGGCCCTAACCTCTACCGCGACAGCCCTTCGTCCTCGGATCACCCCAAGAGCACCGTGTCCTCTCCAACTCCGACGGCAAACCACTGGCCGTCCATGAACCCACTGACCCAATTCTACACCCCGAGTCACCTCCAACAGTCCTCTCCGTCCGAGTCGTCCTCGGGACGGATGGAAGTTGATAGTCCTCGTGAATCTAGACGCGGGAATAGCGTTAGCCTCGACGACCCTGACGTTCGCATGGCCGCCGAAGCATTGGGTGATTTGCGCGCCGGTAAGCCATCCCCACAAACTTTATTTATTCCATGTGACCAGCACCTCTGCCGGGTAGTTCTCAAGCCACAGACGTAATTCTTGGTGTTTTAGAAGACAGTAGCTGACGTCGTGTGCATTTAGACTTTGTGTCGTCCCCGCCCAAGAAATATACTGCCCTTCCATCAACACCCGTGGCTAGGGGCCGAGTTTCCGGAACTGTCACTCCCCATCTCGGCCCTTCCGAGCCCTTGCTTAGCCTACTAACCACGGCTCACCCCTCAATTGCCACAACCATCGAAGGTGCCACGGCTGTCTACACCACGGGGAAGAACTACAGTCCGCGATTCCGGTCTGGGGCCGAGTATGTTGAGAGCTATGTTGCCCCTGTTGCTAACACGGTCGGATCAATGGGCAAGGCTGCAGGGGTTGAGGGCGGCTTGAGATGGTACCTCAAGAAAGCGTCACGAGGAAGAAGGCAGAAGGCCAAGGATTTGGAAAGTGGCGAAAGTCACAAGCGAAGGAAGGTTGGTAAAGACTCTTCGGCACTCGCTCAGGCTCACAATATCGGATTCCAAGCACCCCAGCTGCCTTGTTTGGAAGCGGACCGTCGCCTCAGCATCGGAACTGTCGAGACACTCCCGGAATATGATGACGTGCGATCACCCGACTACACGGAAATTGAAACCGTTGTACCTGGTAGCGTGCCTGGGCAACAACCTTTCAAGACGCGACTGTTTATGACAACGTCTGGTCTCAGTGTGTCGATGTCAGACGAGAGCCTGAAGAGCTTGAAGTTTTGTCTAGGATGGCTCAAGTGGGCGAATGAGCACATCAGCCAGGTAATTAAAAACCTAAAAACGGCATTGGAACAGTACGACTCCAAGATGGCTAGTGTCGATGCGATGGAAGTTGGCCAGGTTGAGCGGGAAAGGAGTGTAATAGTTGACCGAATTGCGACTCTTAAGAACGACGTGCTCAAGACGCTTCAGGATGCCATCCAGACTGTATCGAAGTACGCAGGTGGTGCCCTGCCGGAAAATGCGAGAATTCTGGTCCGCAACCAGTTGACGAGTCTTCCACAACGGTTTTTCCTCGCGCAAAACAAGCAAGGGTCCGACGCATCGGGAATTGCGACACCAACAACCAAAGGGCAGGAACAACTTCAGTCGCAGCAAGCTGAACATAGCAGGGCTGAAAGTGCCGTTCGGGATGGAGCACAAAAGGTGTTGGTTTTGGCCAGGGAAGGACTTGACATGATGGCCCAGGTCAGCAATGTGTTGGACGGCACCATTGTTAGTGCAGAGGAGTGGTGTGAGAAGCTAGGAAGGAAGAGGAGGGCTAGCCAAGACCTTCCCTCAGGGTCCCGAGGCACCCCGGCACCCGACAGCAAAAATCCATTTCCAGAGGCACCAGTATCCGCGCTCCCGGGTAATGAAGATGTCTCCATGACTGGGTAGAGGTGGACATTGAAATTACCAGAGGTGGGAAAAGCAAGGTAGTGGAAACGGTTGTTGCTTTGCTTGCGTCTTGACTTATGGGTGGTTAGAGAAATGAAGACCTCGTAAATGGTTTGAAAGATGGTAAATGTCGAAATGAGTTTGACGCATATTCGAAGGACGGGGAAAATTTTCAGAAAAGGCTACAAAAAGAAACAAGATACCATTGGGATAGGAGGGTGGGGGGAGTTAATTATTTTGTTACTTGTTAACATTTCCTTCATCACATACAGCACCGGCTACTGGCGCCCCATACAGGAAGTTTTCATCACCATTTCATTGTTCTTTACACTTTCTCCCTCGTGGATGGTGTGTTTCCGTGGGAGGGACCAGGCAACATCATGTCTGAGAGGCCTCTAGCTTGGACTTGACTATTAGCGGACAGCAGATTCTCTTCTCTACTTTTATACATTTCATAGTTTTGTAGGGATTGTTCATTCTGGTCGTATCTGTAGGGAAGTATGGGCTGGTTGGTCACACGGCGCGAACCTTGCAGTATAGTATTAAGATACCACACCTGTTGCACTCTCTCGTTTGCCACCACAATTGGTAAGTTTTTTTCACTTGTTTCATAATTATTTTTGCGGGTGGAGTGGGGGATTCAAATGCAATTGGATTGCACTTGAACTTCAGACTTTTGACGGATTCAATGGAGTGCATTTCTAGCCTACTGTGTTGCTGTAAACCGGGCACTTGATGTGTTAGGGGAGATGGGTGGCAATCTTGGATAGTTGGGAATAGGGATGAGATGAAATACACCGAAGGTATGGGCTGTGAACGATGTGATGTACAAGATGTCCTTAATTCTACAGTTGGGAGGGATAGACGGGATAGTATGAACTTGCGGTCCAGAAATATGTTCCTAAACCAAGTAAATTTTCTCCTCGCGTTAATAATATTTTTTCTGCTCATGGGTGTCACTTTACGTGGAGTATCCATCGAATATGGTATTAGGAGTTCATAGTAATGGAAGCTCGGTCAAAAGATAGCTACTCAGAGGTGCTTCAAGGCTCACACATGGCACATATATAAGGAATGAGATAATAGCGCAATAGCGGTGATGAAGCTAGACGAGAATCTCCTAACAATAGCAAGAAAAGAACCCTAATCAAGAAAGCAACAGCAGCGGCGACGACGGCGAAAAAGAGGAACAGTAAACTTGTCGCTAGAAGAATTACTACTAGCTTCCCTGGAAGCACTCCCGGGCCAGTAGATGTTCTGTACAAAGGGGGAAGTGTCCCGTATATTCTGCCCACTAACGTACCACGGCCGTTTCAACTTCTCGAGGCCAGCTCCCGTCCAGTCTAGCCAGCCTTACGGCTTTCAGCTATGTACATACATACATAGGACCCGCCTTTTTTCCCATCTTGTTGGCGCGCGCGCGCCGCTAATAGACCCACCCCTGTTGAGACACAGCCGGGGGGGGGGGGGCTTTCGTGGAATTGGACGCCATCACATAACATAACTACCATATCTGCATTCGTACAGCACAACAAAATCTACAACATAGGCCTAACGCTAGCCATTCCCTTTCATCGGATTTTAGTCCCACCCACAAAACGGCCTGCCAATTTTCCGGCTCGCCAACTTATTTGACCTCCACAACTTTTTTCCGTTCGCGATATCATCATCTCCCAGCGACCACGATCCGGGATGAGGTGGTGAGCAGCCCCGGCACAGCATTTACGTACGACTCCCTCCCTCCCTGCTCTCATAATTTACCTAATACCGACCGACCGACCGACCGACCGACCGAACAACGACCGCGGGAGTCGAATCAATTTTTTTTTCTTTTTTTTTCCCCTACGCAGCGGCACAAAACTCATGATAGTCCCCAGCCTTCTCGACTCCCCCCCCCTTGCTCCCTGGGAGAAGTACCCCGGGCGGCGGCAGGCCAAAGCCTCGAGTCTGCAAGCGGCCCTGGAGAAGTCTCCCTTGGGCGGTTCGAGAGGTGTGCAGGATGGACGCATTTTCGGCCGCGCGCCAAGGATGGTGACGGGGTGCCGGGAGATGCTCGCGAGGAGGCTAGAAGTGCTACCGTCGGTAGCACTAGCCCGGCGGCGATGGAGACGCTGGGAGCGGAAACAACTCCTACTTCTACTGCTACTTCTACTACGACTAATTCCTCGCCGGGCGGTATCGCAAGCGAGACCTCGAGTGCGAGAGCCCGAGCTCTCTCCTGCGAGGGTGATCTCGACAAAACCCTTCAACGGGAGCGGCAGCGGCACCGACTTGTCCGAGATACTGGAAGCCGCCACGTCCGTGGAAGAAAACAACAGCACTGTAAAGAAGGAAAAGAGAAAGGCGAGA
>JAKWBI020000529.1:0-32462 GCA_022664585.2 Zalerion maritima
ATAATTTGCGCGTTTTAAATTACGCGCTTATTTAAGCTTTTAATCGAAGCACCGCCCGCGGTTATACTAGGGCCGTTATTATTAATACAGGTCGCGCGCGCCCACCCGGGGCTGGTTGTGGTGGCCTACCCGGGACTGCTATTAATACAGGTCGCGCGCGCCCACCCGGGGCTGGTCGTGGTGGCCTACCCGGGACTGTAAAAAATTACCTTTTACCTAAGTATTACCATATATTTCTTAAAAAATTATTAAAATAATAAAAACCCTACCCGGGATTTATTAATAAGCCCCGCCAGGGTATAAAAATATAATCGGGGCCCGGTAGGTACCCCCTTATATACCCCCCGAATAATTTATAAATAATAAAATATAAAAACGGTACTTATCGCGTAAAATTTTTTAATTAACCGTAAAAATTAAATCGCGTTTATATATTCGGGACCCGTAAATTAATAGGAAAACGGAAATTATAGGCCAGTTTTAATTGGCGCCGGTAAAAAGGGGCCTAACCAAGGCTTATACGGTAAAGGAATATTAAATAAAATAAAAAATAAAATCCAATATAAAGGAAAAGGCGGGGGGGGAAAGCACCCGGTTGTATAAACCTACCCGAAATTTATTCCGCGGGCGGATTACGGGGCCCGCGTTTTTTTAGGCCGCCACCCCCCCCCCCCTTATTAAGCGCCCTAACCTTAACCCTAACGCTAATCTTAAACCTAAGCCATTATAATCCTTTCCGGCGGCCCATTAAAAAATACGCTTATTATAAAAAATTTAAATAAAACGAGGCTTACCTTTAATAAATTATAATAATAAGGTTATTTTATTATTTATAAGACCCGTTTGTATAATTAAGTTATTTATAAAGGCTTTAATCCCGTTTATATTAAAATTATAATATATAAAAAACCCCGAGGTATTTTAAATCATGGGGGATAATCGTTTTATAAAATATAAGGCCGAAGCTTATTTATATTTATTTATAATATATGGGAGGTATCGGCGCTTTCCGGTATGGATTTTAATTTAAAGGCGTTTAATTATTATTTAATAAATAATAATATTATGGTATTATTTTATCAGATAACCGTAAAAATTAATTATTTAAATTAACGGTTCCTTTTATATTAAGTTAAATTATTATTATATAGAAACTTTTTTTGTAAGGTAAAATTAATTTATTTTATAATGGTTTAAACCTAGCTTATATTCGTTATTAATAAATAAATAATCTAACGTTTATAGAATTTTATTTCGGTATAATAAAAAAAGCCAATATTAAAGGATTAAAAAACGATATTATTATAAACGCTTGGTTATTATAAGCTAATTATCCTTATAATAATTTTTCTGGCACCTTTAGCCTTAAATTCCGAGGAATTAAAAAATTAATAGGCCATATTTTTATAGTTTATATTTATATTAAAAATTAAAATTAAAAGCATTTTTACCCTTTTATTTTATTAAAGATTTTTATTCTTTATAAGCCCCTTTTAAAATATTTATATTATAAATTAATAAATATACCGCCCTAATTAAACTCCCCACCTAATAATATTTTTATCCCGGGTCGGTTAATAAATAATTTTAATATTAAAAATTAAACGTAAATCCAGCCCCGCTTTAACGAATAAATAAAAAAATAATAAAAATAATGGTATTTTACCGGCGCCAAACCTCCCACCTATTTTACACCTTCCATATCTTTTTATAATATTAAATTAAAATCAAGTTTAATAAGGGTTTTTTTCCCGTAAGGTTTATTAAACCCGTTCCTTTAATTATACTTTTATTAGATAATAAATAAAAATAATATAAATCTCGTTAATTTATTTATATATATTATTAATTAAATAATAAGGTATTTAATTATTTTAAAAAAATTATAATTATTTCCGCTATTTACCCGCGCTTGGTTAAATTATTTTACTTTAATATTTAAAGTATTAGGTAAAAATTATATTATATTAATATTATTTTTTGGCCATTATAATATTATATTTTAATTAAATAATTAAATTCCCTTTATTTGTACTAATTTTAAATTAATTATTAATCGTATACCGAACGGCCGAAGCTTATTAAAGGCCTTTGCGCCTAAATATTAAAAACCTCCGGTTAATTACCCGGTTAATAATAATCTGCTCCAAGGGCATTATTTTAAATCCTAATATATTTAACCTTTAAAACTAATCCTTTTTTTAAAATTACGGATTTATTTTACCAATTTCCCTTATTTATATTATTTTATTAATTAAAGGGTATTTATTTTAAAAATTCATTATAATTATAAATATTCTTTAATAAAAAAATTAAATCCCCTTTCGCGGATTTTTGAAAGGTGTTTAAGGTATATTAAACCTAATAAAGATACCGGGCTTTTCCGCCCGTTAAATTTTAATTCCGGATAAACCGATTTTAGGGTAAGAGACCGTTAAGAAAAAAAAAGAACTTTGCCTGGAGCCCCCGCCGCCGTCTCCGCGTTCGGTTGCGTTGCCGCGTAAAACCCTTATCCAGGCTGCAAAAAATTGCGAAAGCCTGCCCCTTTTAAAAACTGCCAGCAGTTTTCAAAACCTACTCGCACTCACAAAAACACTCTCTCGGACCTCCAACTACTTTTAATATAAAGGGTACTCTGCGCTTATTAAGGTAGGAGATTAAATTCCGGTTATATTTTATTTTAATTGGTTAATATTATTTTTAGGATAATTTTTACAATACTTAACATTAATAATAATTTATAAAGTTCCGATAATAATATAATTTATATTGGGATTATTCCAAAACGGTAATAATTAAATATAGTGGTAGTAAAGCCGCGTACTTTTTAAGCAAGCTGATATATAAATATTCGTAACGGATAAAAAGGGTTGAGCCAGCTTTCGGGAAAACGCCCCTAATAAAGCACTTATTTCAAGTTTAAAATATCGAAGCAAAGTCCCTCGAAAAAGGGTATTCGTTATAAGCCTAAAGCTCCCCAAAGGGAGGCGGTCCCTTTTATAATCCTACACAAATTAATCAAGATAGGCCAACCACGAGAGTCGGTAGGACAGCTATAATTAGTATATGGTTCCTTCGACCGAGCCGGACGATTTTGCTGTTGGGTTGAAGGAATGACACGCGAACAAGTCCGATCCGAGGTTTACGGTGTGTTGGTGAGCTGCTATGGTCCGGTGTTGGAAGATGGAGTAATGTAAGCGATATTGCGGACAGTGCTATAGCTGGAGGGAGATGGATGGAGGCCTCCGATGTGCCTCGAAAGCATTTGAAGCCATGTTCGAGAAGCGATGATACATAAGGGCCAAGGGCTTCCCTCGGAATCTCCACAGGAGGGACGATGCCGATATATTGCATACGATCACCATCGCAGCAACGCAGCATTGTCAAGTCCTAAATATGACGCGTTTTGCCCCGGATATATGCGTGAGAATGTATAATTTCTGAGTTATTTAGTACCATCCCATTCTCCCCCTCAGCGATAATATTAATGCCTCGAACGGAGCCACCCGGGATATTCTCCTGTTAAAATGGGCATTTTCATAGGTGCGCGACAGTTTACGCCAATACCCAAAAGCTGCCAGTAGCCCTTACTTAGCAGAACCGACACAGCCAGAGAAAACACTTAACAAAGACGTGCTAGATGCAGTTTTGGACTTTACAGAGGCCTGCCATAGATTCCGGACAAGCGAGAAAAGGCCTCAAAACGAAACCCGTGGACACCAGAGTGGAGCCCAAAACAGGGATCAAGAGCAGAGAAATGGGACCCAGAACAGGGCCTAGAGACAATAAAGCAACCACTGATCACATTGAAATTCGCGTTTAAAAGTTTTCCAAAAGGGACCAATTTTGGCCCCCTAGTGGCTAAAGCACAGTGTATTGAGGAAGAGGGCTCTGTACCTTTGTAGCGGGTATGGGTTTCGGCTAACAGCGGTTAAATACCCGAGAGCCACGAAGCCCACAGTGCCACTCTCTTTCTGTCGGATCTGTTCGGTTTATTCTCAACGAATACTCCTTATATATATATGTATAATAACAAGCAGAACAGGGTGTCAATCTACTGAACCAGTTCTTGCGCATCTCTGCCAGTTTTCCCACCGAATTTTGCGGAGGTCTACAGAGGTTAGTTAGATAATTTAAATGATTAGTTATATTCAGGCCACCCCGCAGCGCAGGGCTCAAAGCCCCACCATAACCCAGGCAGACTGGCATCGTCAAGCTGTTGCCATAAACCACAGCAAAGCAATCGCATGTCTCCAGAAACCCGATTGCCTAAGACTCGACCGTGGTTTGATTCTAGGAATATAAAAATTCCCGGATACGTTTGCTTTCGGAAGAGTCACCACGATGAGCTTTGGTTTTGGAGTTGCGCGAGCGATTTGTAGATGCACCTGACCAATTTAGGGCTATCTCGAGCAAAACGTCGTTTATTTCTCTGTGATGTAAATACTAACTATTCCCGGTGAGCCTTGCGAGCGTCCTGGCGAGTATTAAAATATTCTTCCCCAGGCCCCATTACGACCAGTCCAAGTCCCAATCAAAACCAGCACCGAACCCGTCGTCATCATCGGTTGTCTCATCCTCATCCTGCCATCCACTGTGTGTGGGCTCCGTCACCGGCCACTTGTCCAGCGCCAAGCGCTGCTTGTACGTCAGGGGAAAGGCAGCTTCGAAGGCCTCTCGGACCATTTTACGGGCCCTGTAGCCGAAGATGCGGCGGTGCGACACGACGTAGCTGACGGCATTGTAGGCGACTGTTCGGTCCTGCGTTGACAGCGCCGGCGATGACGATGATGACGAAGGCTGCGACGAGGATCCGCATTTGAGGAGGAGGTAGACGAAGCGGAACGCAGCGTCACGGGCGCCCGTCTTGCTGCTTTTGATCACTCGTCGTTCCTCGGGGTCGTAGTCGTCCGGTTCCACCTTGAGCAGCTTAGTGGTATCTCGGAGATTGAGACCCTGACGAACATCAATGCCAAGGCTATCAAGTGTCCCGCAAAGGGTACGGTAGTCCCGAAGCTGATGTGGCATGCGCCGGAAGAGGTTCCGGAGTCCATTTTGAACACTGTAATTGATTGCTTCGAAGAAGGGGATGTCGTCATGGACAAAAGGTGTCTTCTCTGACCCCGGTGACCGAGATGCCATCACAGTCTTGAAAAGGGGAATGGTGTTTGGGTCAACAAGGTGATGCTTCCCCCCCATGGTGACCATGATGGTGCCCTTACCATCAGAAGACATGCCCAGAGTCTTGGCAGGGGCCAAATCTTTCGTCTCTGTTGTCGGGTTCCACTTGGAATACAGATCGTCTGGCAGCATCTTCCCTGAGTCGTTCTTGGACAGAACAAGTTGGTTCCCTGCTGCGCTGTATTTTACCTGGACAGGACCATCAGAGCGTTTGGCAACATCAAGAATCTTCGCAATCACCGCCGTTAGTTTCTTCAGAGTGCCTTCGTTATCCTTCTCCCACCTCTTCATCTTGTCGGTCACGTCCTCAACGGCCGGGGGCTGGAAGAGGCCACGAGTGTGGTAAGCTCGCACAAGTTTAGTAGTTTGCGATGCCCAAAGTTGTGGCATGACATCTTGCATCTGCAGGGGCTTGTGGGCGACCCGGGTCTTAACCTCCAGACATCGCTCTGGCGGGACGGTTTCTCCCTCCATCGCCACCTTCAACTTGGATCCTGGCCATCTATATGACCCTGGTGGCGCCTCCGGCGGTGACTTTGACAGTGACAACGAGGACAGCTCGTTGGCAAGGATGCTGCCTGTATCTGTCCCTCCAATGGGGGAGACGTAACCGTCCACCTCGTTTCTGACGAGAAACTTGAGACCACCGAAGCGGTACGCAGCGATTCTGTGATGCCCAGTGCTGCCATGTATCTGACTTTTCGTGTAGGCCTTCTCAAACTCGTGACCGTGGCCCCGGAACTCGCTCGGTGCGATGTATTGCCTGACCTCTTTCTCCTCGCGGGAGAAAAGAGCCGTCTCACCAACGACTTCAACATTGATGGCGAAGTCCTCGGCCCCGTCCCTCGCGGTGCCGGGGTCGACAAACGATAGCAGTTTTCGGATGTTGTTCCGGTCCGTCACGACGTCGACCGACCGGAGGTCAACCGAGGGGTCGGCGAGAAGCACGGCGCGAAACAGAGGCTCGAGCGGGCTTTCGGGATGGCGGGCCACGTTCTGCGCCGTGTAGAAGTAGCCCGTGTCCTTTTTCAGACGGGTGGGACCGCTGGGTGGTGACCATTTGGCAGGACTGCCAGGGACGGCAATGGTGGGCGTTGGAGACTCGATCCAGTTGTAGGACGCGAGGTGGCGGAACTCGGTGATGCTAGCGTCAGGAGGCAGGGCCATTGTCACCAGGCTTAAGAAAGGAATCTCAGCAAGTAATGCCATGGTGGAAGGTATGTGACTGTATTGGTGAGGTCGGTATGTCTCGTGTGTATAACAGACATCTTGTCTTGAGAAATGGGACAATTAGACCTCTGTAAGACCGAGACCAGCCAGAGTTAAATCTACAACAGAAACGGCCATTTTCGGGTTTAATAGTCGAGCGACGGGCATTTGCATACGTTTGAGTCCTGGCAGCTAATCATAACCAAACACGAGGCTGCTAGGTCGGTGACGGTAACACAGCATTATGCCGGAGGCCCGCCGCTTGGTATGTTTGGGCACGTAGGTGCATTCTCGGCGACCAGTAGTACATATACACGTCACATCTCTGTTCGAAAACATATGATAACAAAAAGGAAAGATAATGGAACTCTACCAAATATACCACGACTTATTTTGGCTGCCCTTAACTAACCCCTCTATCCCAACTCCGCTCGGGCCACCTGCACTGCCACAAATATATAATTTCAGGGGTGGTGGTACTTTTAAATATTAACCATTATACAGGTTATATATAATTATGCATAAAAATTATATATGGTCGTATTGGTAATTTTAATTAGGTACGTGCCTGCATATTATAATGGGCATCCGAACGGAGTCCTATAATATTATAATTCGTAATTATAAAAAATATAATGACCAGTAATATTTAGTAAAATTTAATAATATAAATTATTATAAATAATAAAAAATTTAAAAAGCTGGTAAATATTAATAATTTATTATAATAAAAAGTTTTAATTTTCCATATGCGAGACCGTATTACGGTAAAGCCGCCGTAATTAAAAGGCTTGGTTATTAGTTGTGTTCAGGTGGCGAGCACCCACAACGCGGGTGGGTGAAAGAATTGAAACCCGTACCCCGCAGTTGTGGGGGCGTGGCACGGGTATTGAATGTCGGAGGCCTGCCTTTGCGGTACCAGCGATACGATAGAACATGACATGACTCGGACTGCTACACCACCTGTCTTAATCGGGCTCTATGCAGCGACCCAGACAACCCGGTGGATAGCCTTCCAATTCCGACGTGCCACTACATACGAAGACGCGAGGGAATGCATATTCGTCACATGTTGATATACCGTAATCCTGTATGATCTAGATTGGTTATTTAAGGTCCACTTCCCTCTTTGTCTGCCTCCGGGGTAACCCACTCGCACAAAGTCATCTCATCACAAAGTCTGAAATAAAAGGTAGGGCAAGGGTTAATTTATAGGCCATGGTCAGGTGGCTTGCAGTCATACACATCTACCAACCAAAGTCGTCCCTCCGCGTCTAACTCAGCGACGAGTTTGCTTCAATTTCGTAATAGCAACATGTCGAACCTGGACGAGATGTTTGCCTTTCAGGACGTTCCAGGAAAAGGGAAGGGCCTAGTAGCGATCCGAAAGATACCCAAGGGCACTCGAATCTTGTCCGAAAAGCCCCTCATCGCCCTCTGCAAGCTGCAGAGCGTAGCCACCCAAAAAACCTCTCTGATCAAGCAAGTGGAAGCCCTCCCGCCCTCCGCTCGCCAAGGTTTCCTCTCCAGGCCCAATATCTACGGAGCTGGGCAGGAGCTAGCCGACAAGTACTTCGGCATATTCCGAACCATCGGCCTTCCCTGCGGAGACGACGACGACGAAGTCGGCTACTTCCCGCACGCGTGCAGCATCAACCATGCCTGCGACAACAACGTCCAGAAGAGCTGGAATAAAAAGATCAAACGTCACACCGTTCACGCGCTGCGGGAAATCAAGGCGGGAGAGGAGATCACCGTCTACTATCTCGCCATACACAATAACCGGCGGGCTCGCCAGGAGGCCCTACAGCGGAAGTTCGGCTTTACGTGCGCGTGCCGCCTTTGCATGCTACCGGCTGAGGAGAGCCGCCGAAACGACACGAGGCTAGATAGGATTTTGGAGCTCGACGACCTGATCGGCAGGGGCGGTACTCAGGCTCTCGTGTCGCGCCCACAACAGGTCTTGAGCTACGTGGACGAGCAGGTCAGGCTGTACAACGAAGGTGGGGCAAACGACTCCGGGCTGGCGCGGGCGAACTTTGATGCCGCGCAGGTGTGCGTCGCCAATGGGGACCTGGCGCGGGCCCGCTTCTTTTGCCAGCGAGCGGCCGATGAAGCCGCACTTTGCTCCGGCGGGGACGGTACTATGGTGGAACTATATCGTCGGATGGCCATCGACCCTTCGAAGCACCCACAGGGCATCGCTAACATGACACGAGCATGGAAGACCGCTATAGCAGATGTACCACAGGGCCTGTCGGACCAAGAGTTCGACAACTGGCTCTGGAGGCGACCGCAGCCCAGTTCTCAACCCTTGAAGACTGGAAGTTCCCGCCAACCGGCAGATTTACGGAACAGGACGTTTTTCCCCAGCTTCGCTAGCCTGCCCCGCGACTGGGACGTCAATGATTTGCTAGAACCCGGTGTGCGGCAGCGACATTGGTGCTTCTTAGGCGAGATCGTTGGTGATGCTAGTGTGCTCCCAATCCGTCTTACCGTCCTGGCGAAGGACGTCGACGGCCATGAATTTGAACTTGCCTTCTACACTGACGAGCGCGGTGCGGAGGTAGATCCGGCCCTGGGTTCAACGGCAGTGGGCTCCGCCGTAGCCATTCTTTATGCCGAATACCACAGATTTGCCTTTTCCCCTCCGGGAATACGCCACGAATACCCAAGTCGATTCAAGGCAAGTCATCCGCCATTCTCCCGTTCCTTCTCTTTCCAGTTCTTCTGGTTTTGTTTTCGTTTTATTTTGCTTGCTTCTTCACTGGTGTCTTTTGATGTTCTGTTTCCTAACAAGCACGTCCCAACCAGGTATTCCCTATGTCCCTGGAAAAGCTCCTATCCTTGAGCGACCTAGTCCAGCAGTTCTCATGGGCGAAGGACGGGCACTCTAAAACCTGCCATGGATGCGGCCAGCTCGGGCAGTCATTGAAGAAGTGCAGCAAGTGCGGGCTGATGTGGTACTGCAACTCGGTAAGGGGCCCCTCTTTAATAGCAAGTGAAATCACAAAGATATGGAAATGAGAATTGCTGACAACCGAGACTGTAGAAGTGCCAGAAACATGGGTGGCATAAAATGGGCCATAAGGAAGATTGCAAGCTACTTAGGGATAGTGACCTCAAGGGGATGTTTAACCTCAGGTGGGATGAGTTTGATAAATTTGTCGAGTTCCCGCTGGCCGAAGTATCTTGAAACTCTGCAATAGTTAACCTCAGTCGTTTACAATAAAACAACTAGGCGGATTCTATATAGAAATGTGCAATGGAACAATGTCATATCAAAATGGGATGCCCAGGTAGGCAAGAGTTCGGATATCGCGCATTCACCAGTACGAGGCGGTGCTGGGGGGGCCGCTCCTGTCAGATTGTTCGGACTTGATGTCACAGGCTTCGCAGCCCTTGGATGTAGATATCTCGTTGAGTTGCTAGGGTGTCGGAGTTGTTGTTCAGGTAAGTCCTCATATCACGGGGAGCAGCGCCAGCGGTCGTAAGACGCGAAATCATCGTTATATCTCTTTCTTGAAGTTTGCGATGCGCTGGATGCGTAGATGCGGCTTCGCTCGGCGGATGATTGTGTAGAGCACATTCTTTATCTGGACGATGGCTCAAGACCCATGAATTTCCTTTTAATGACTGTTTGGCCAGAATTGAAAATTTGCAGCCGGTTCTTCGACTAGAAGTACCGCGTATTCGGTCGATAGATGTACTCGGCGGCAGTTTATTTTGATCGCATGCGAATACTACTTTGACTCGGCCGTTTGGAATCTTCGAAGATTTCCCTGTTGTGAATGCGTATCCTCGAGGCTTCGCCCAAGAATTAATAGCTGCCAGCAGAGATTCGCGGGATTCGTATGTGCCTTCAGGCGGAAGAGCATCATCAGGGAATGTTGTCTGGTTCATTTTCGTCCAAAGAGTGTCGAATGCTTGAAGAGACGGTTGTCTATATCTAGCCGAACTCGACACCAGAAACCCTCCTTTTGTAGCTGGTCCACAAGTGCCTGGATACTGCTCTGTCCTTCACGCAGATCTCGCCTTGTTGCCGCAATTCTGAAGCTTTATACTTGATTGTACTGATGATGCTTGTTCTTCTTGTTCTGCCCAAAATGCAGTTCTGTCTGTCTGACTGATGACCTTGAGGGCGACGGATACATGGGCGCCCGGGCGCCTAAATATCCTGGCGCGCCCGGGCGCCCATTCATACTAAGCGTCGCTCCCCTCTGCCCCTCGACCCAATTCGACGCGCTTGACACGCGCATTCTGCAAACCAGGCGGCCATTAGGCATACTCAAGTCGTGTCCTAACTCTAAAGATAGATATATTCTGCTTACGTCTCCTCTACTATCAACAAGCGGTTCTGCTCCTCGATATCTCTTTCAACTTGGGCCCATAGGTAGCCAGGACCCTTCGATCTAGTTCGAAAGCCATTGGCCTCAACGTCCTTCCTGACAACCTCTTCCACACGTGCATCTTCTGCATTACTCCAGTCAAGATACGTCATCACTTCCTCCGAAGTCCACGGTCGAATAATCTTTCCAGTCCGGCAAAATTTTCCCATATTTTTGAAATCCAAGCACCATTTGTAGGAAGCTTTCGAGTACTTTAGCGGAAGCTTCATTGCTTTCCGATACTCTTGGTCAGTTTGGGCACTTCCTGCTGGCTGCGCTGCGTACCAGGCACTTCTTGCAGCAACATATCTTGCATAGATAGCTTCCGGAGAAAAAGGTCCCGGCGACTCTACTGTCGTGGGAGGTAAAGATGGTGTAGATTTATCTCTCGTCGGCATTGATACTGCTGGGCTCGGGGTTGGTTTCGGTGGAAGAACGTTTTCGGAAGTCGTAGGCTTGGCTTGAACCTGCACTGATGGGGATGAATCCTTAGTTGGGTCCACCAATGTCCTCAATGCCGTATTCGGAGCTAAGGAAGATGTAGCCTGCAGCTTTGAATATTTTAGAGGGCACGCATTTGAGGTCAAAATATGGCCAACCTGATGGCATTTGCCGCATTTGCTGGGAGCTCTCTTGACAGCCTGGACGATCTCAAATCCGGAAGGCTCTCGTCTAGTACTCGTGGACGGCTAACTGAGTACTCGAATACCCTGTTTTGGGACCCGACGGGGTTCTAGAATTGGCCGTGGTGGAGCTGCGTCGCGTTTTAGACGTTAATGGGGGTGGAAATGCTCAAGTAATAACTTCTTTTTCCCCTCCTCCAGCTTCTTCAAGGTATGAGCGCATGGCAGTCCATAAGAGGAAGTAAGTAAGCGACTGCAAGGGGCCTCGAGTGGCTCTAAAAGTAGCTGCCGTTACTCTCGGACTTTGCGAAGAGCCTGGTGAGAAACCCAGCCACGCACAGCCTTAAACATTGTCCCAAAGAGATCTAAAGGCATCCGTATCTGCTACGAGGCTCGTATATGATTTAGCTCTTGTAATTGGTTGATTACTGTATGTTTTATAGTCTGCCAGGCGTCGAAGAGGTCGAGAGTAGATGTCTTGATGTATGATTTGATTAATGAATGGATCCCTTCGGCCTTAAGAAATATACGTTAGGTTTTGTATTACTATAGACTCTGATTACCTACCTCGACGTGGCCACGTTGCCAAAATGCAAATGCTTATCCACCCAGGCTTTAACGATCCTCTCCTTATATACCTCGAACCAGAAGGTTTTAATATATCCAACCTCCTAGGGGCACTTTGCGGCGTATCTGAGCTTAAACTTGGCTAAACGCTCTTCGAATACCTCTTCGTTTGTTGACGCCACCATCGAATGCCAGAATCCATAAAATTCGTCCCACGCTTTGTCTTCGGGTCTTTCTATCAATTGACCACCTTTGAGTCCGAAAGCTGGTTGGCAGTGCTGTAGAACCGCCTTATTGACGTGCCAAAGACAAAGTAGAGCTGCGGAAGTGGGGGTTGCAACAGCATTCATCGCAGCAAGGCATCGGTCTGTCAAGATAACTGAAGGAAGCTCATGCTCGTAGAGTGACCTGAGGTGTTGTAGTGCCCATGAATAATCCTCTTCTGATTCGCCAGAGAGAAAGGCAAACGCAATGCAGAAGGACCGCTGACAAGAATCAACTCCAACCATATCAAGGAGTGGCATGGAGTGTTTGTTCGTCTTGTAGGTGCAATCCAATATCAGGACGTCCGGGTTGTATCGTTTGATGCTGCCGATACCGTGTTGGAATGCGCGTGTCAAGCGCGTCGAATTGGGTCGAGGGGCGGAGGGGAGCGACGCTTAGTAAGAATGGGCGCCCGGGCGCGCCAGGATATTTAGGCGCCCGGGCGCCCATATATCCGTCGCCTGGAGCTCCTCTTGGATTTTAACCAATGAGATTTCCTGCTGACACTGGTGGATTCCCACCTCTCTTGGTGGGTCCGTCGATTCGAGCCGTCCATCACGATCACGCACACTCAGCCAGGCCGAATGCGATATGGCGCACCTGCCCGTCGTGCCTCCGGGCACTATTGACCGCCTACACCGACGATCCCGCGGTCGAACTCGATGATAGTTTCCTTATGTTGGGCCGCGACCAACGTCAAGGACCTGCTTCGCGACAAGATCCACGACTGCGAAAACGACAACGAGAAATATGAGTTATGTGCACAATTCGAGATGAGCAGCTCGCTCGGCATGCTGGACTGGAGTTTCTGGGCGCTGCTTCGTGTCGTGTTCGTCGGGTGCGCCGGATACGAAAATTGGAAGACTCTGGCCGTCACTATGTCGAGATATGGTCGAGATTACGAGTGGGCTTCCAAGGGCGCCAAGTACTGCGACGTTCTTTGCTAGACAAGTGGATGGCTGACCCTCACTTGGCGGCGAGGCTGCACGTGAGATTCTTCGACTTGGTAGGTAAGACTACCGCGATATCCAACGACAATCGGTACTTAACGCAGTCAAAAACGAGAATGACCCAAAATAATTAAATGCAATTCTGCAAACCTAAGTACAACGCCTCCCCAAACCTTTACGCCCATTCTCAGCAACACGTAAGATCGATCGGATAGTTTTCGCTGTCCCCTGGTCTCCCTCTGTACAGGCACAAGATCCCCACCCCAACCTGCTCATCATCCTCCGTCAAGTCAATTATCTCGGGAGGCTGATGGCCCTGCTCATCTCTCCTGCTCGACTCGCAAAACCTGCGCTTCTCAAAGATGCAGTTGGCACACGCGTTTCCGAACCAGTTGCTCAATATGATACAGCCACCAAACAGTCCACCGTTGGTTCTCGCGCAAGTTTCGCATGGAATCGCTGCCACGTCCCCTCGGCTGTAGCAGAGGATAGCCTCGATAGTGGCCATATCCCGCTGGTTAAGGCGTTGCAAGATCCGGTCCAGCTTAAGTAGGTTGCCACTAGGCTGGTACAATGGGGACCCATGGGGACCCATGGGTTACCCACGGATTTTATGGGGCTGTTCGTGAAGAATTCGCCATGCTTGATGAAATGAGACAAATAACTGGGCGTGAAGAATGATGGAGCTGCAAAAGTCTCTGTAAAAAGTGGGGGGAAAGGGAAGATGCTATTGTTGGTGCGCTGATGCGTCTCCTTATGTGTCTCGAGTGTGGGTGGATTGCTCTGGCTTGGTGGCCTCCTGGCGACAGCCCTTGCTCAAAAGTCAGCCCTTTAGGTGTGGAAAGTCCTCACATGCATCCTATACCGGCCTCGCCGGCGTCACCACCCCTGGCCCCTGGAACAGGAGATGTACTCAAGGCCAACATACTCGTCTGCCTGCTTGGTTGAGTCCATCACGCGGCCCCGCTTCCTCGGAGTAGAGACGGGCTCATCGGAATCCATCCAACCCCCTTCTTCCATTTGCTCGCATGGGAGCCCCCCTACCTTGCAATCACCAACCACTTCATGCCTGCACCCGAAGATATCTACCGAGAGGCCGTCGATTCATTCTGAGCTGTTCGCATTTGGGTCTATGCTGTACGAGATAGAAACGACATCTCAGCCTTATCACGACAGAAATGACCAAGAACTCGAGAACCTATTTGAGGCGGACCCGTACCCAGATACGAGCGATTTGATACTGGGAAAGGTGATCAGGAAGTGTTGGATGAGGCAGTATGTAGATACCAGCGAAGTGGTAGTGGATATTCGATATATTGAAGATCAATGGAAAGACATTCTCAAATTTGCCTCCAGCAAGCAGTGATGCCCACGGCGCTCTGCAGCACAGCATCTGACCGTCGTCGGCTACGCGAGCATCTTGTCAGAAGGGTGACTGATTGAACGATCAGATCGCAGAGGAATTGGACTATACAGTATGGCCGCTGGGAAGACGGGAGATGTGTGTTCACGGCAGGCCAGCTGGCAGCAGGGGTATGTTCACTGAGCAATGCGACAGAAAAGATGAATCAGAGCAAAACGAAGCACAGCCGCGTAGGCTTGTTTGCTAAGAGTTGACCTGGCGTGAATCTAATCATGCGGTTGCCTAGCAGAGGGCGAGGAGATGAGAGCAGATTCTGCAAGGGGAGCAAGATGTATGCTCTGGCGCTGTGCTCGTTCGCGTCTATACCTCGTACGAGCTATACATTGGTTGGTGACGATGTACATCTCGGTGTACCCAATCGCCATTAGTTAGCATCCCTGCCTCAAATACGCGTTTTCAGGGAAAGTCGTGTCGCGCTTCTGAGTTCTTGGCGCCATTTGCCGCCGATCTGGCGTTCTCTACCACGGTGTACTTACTCAATCTTCCGTGATCTAAGTACCGAGGGGACAATCACACCATATATATCTGGGCGTGGCCCTGCGAACTAGGTCCAGGCTTGCCTTTTTGTTTTTGATATGGGGCAGGCACAGAAATGCCCCAGGTTACTTTAGCCGATATTCAACCGAGTTTGCTCGGAGATCAACGGAAGGGCGCAACTTCGCGTTCAATCCATGGAGGTTCAACCACCTAGCTGTTAGGGCCCAACAAATCTCAACACCATTACCGCCGTGCCAACAGGCTCGAGAAGCGAAACCATGCCATCAACTCCGTATTTAGCGAACCAGCATGTGGAAGTGCTTGAGATGAATGAGGCCTTTGAAGAGGTTGATGGCTGCTTCAGATTCACGGGCACTCTCGTTGTGTATCGACTCCATGGCGATGTGTACCATGCAGTCTCAAAAGCTCGCTACTCCTCTCGCTCAGAACTCAAAGCAGAACACCTCATCAACGACATTGTGATACCCACCTCTGCCTACCATCCTCCATTCTCATCAGAATTCACGCGTGCGCCCGATCCGCTGCCGTACAATTCTTACGTCAAAAGGCCTCGATTGATTTCCTACGACCGAATTCGTCGCGGATCACGACCGAACCATATCGCAGACTCCGTTCTCATGGAAGTGGAAGTTTGCGAAATTCTGAAGCGACACCCGCATCCCAACATTGCCACCTATCTCGGTTGCCAAGTTTCCGATGGCAGAATAACCGGCATCTGCTTTGCCAAATACGACAGCACGCTCATGCAACTAGTCAATCCAGGCAGCTTCACGAAGAGGAAATCAAGGTCTATTCGGCAAAACACCAGGGACTACCGTTATGTCTTGGGAGGACTTGAAAGAGCCGTCAGGCATCTTCACTCATTGGGGTTGATCCACAACGACATCAACCCTAGTAATATCATGCTCGATGGTGATGTACCAGTCATCATTGATTTTGAATCTTGTCGACGGAAGGGCGAAAGTTTGGAAGGGGTTGGCCGCACCTACGAGTGGTATGATGAGGAGGTACAGATTTCTCTTCCCCAAAATGATCTCCATGCATTGAAAGAGATTTGCATATGGTTGGGTGACGATTCAGAGGCATTTCAATTTGAAGAGTAGAGTAGCAGCCTATATAACGAAATCGTAATAGACTGACTTATGGTGGCGAAATCTCGATAATACCGACACTTGCCTGGGGCTTTCAAGTCCTGCGTATCACCTCCATCCACCTCCCTCCACCACCCTCCACCTCCACGATGCACCATATTAGGCCTACTACTTAGAATCGTCAGTGCAAGCGTCTCCGCCCGGAGTCCGGTAGCATGCAAATACCATTCAGTTCGGCTTAACGTAAGACCCCGAATTGGGGCAGGTAGTAGATCCGCAATCGGAGACCTTCACCCTTCTCCCAGAGTCCTTTTCGGTCTTGAAAAGGCAATGGTTCACAGGTTCTGAAATTATAGATTCGAACTGCATAATGTCGAGGGAAAGGGCTAATTGATAGAGATATGTGTATTTAGAAAGTTCCGCGTTGGAATTGCATGCAAGCGAGTGATGCTAGACCAATTGCGTGCCTCTTTAGCAAGAAGTAAGATCCACCGGATTATTTCGGCTCTCCCCTGGTCTCCCTCTGCCCCGATACAAGACTCCCATCCTAGCCAGGTCGTTTCCAGTCAAGTCGATGGGACGCCTTGTTGATCCAGCCTTTTGTGCAATAATCGAACGGTTGTCACCTCCAAATACCGGCACCCGCATCTTCAGATCTCGCACCCAGGCGTCGCAGTCCCACTCGACCCAGTAATCGATCACACCATTCCACTCACTCTCGGCTGGTTCCGTAAGGTTAACAAGTACCACTTGCCCGCCCTGGCTATGAACGACCTTCGCAAAGTCCTTGACTAAGCACTTAACCCTGGCAGTTGTGAGGCTCGTGCCGAAAACGAGAAGGATATCAGGACGGAGCGACAAGTCATGCTGTATGATGGTATGGATCGTATCGTATCGAAGGTCATTCTCGTCGTACAGCACAATATCTGGACGAAGTCGTCCGACTGCAGTCTCGCGCTTTCCTGACGCTAACCTGGTTGCTGATATTCCGGCACAATGTGGACAAGGGGGACCTTGTCCTGATAGGGTAGCTGCTTCTCGCCCGGCCTCGTCCCAGCTGCAAGTCCTGGGGCAGGCGAAACAACGCAGATCACGGAGAGATCCATGAAGAAGGACGCATTCGACCCCCCTGTCTGAAAATTTCCGTTCCCCAACTCTGTCCTGCGGTCGAATGCGTTTTGGCTGGTGTTTTCCCCTGAAACGAGATCGGCTCCCCGGACCTTTCAGTAGATCGGTGGAGAGGCCCGTCTTCTCTTCCAGGCGGTCGATGTTCATGGTGTAGTCCCGTACCAGCTTGCCGGCATCGCATAGGTCGCGGATGAACTTGTGTGTGTCTGTTGGCTCGGCGTTGCTGTGGTCCTGACGGAATTTGGTGATCTGTTGGTAAAAGACTGGCTTCGTTTCTGGATCAAGGAGAGCCGATGAATGGAAGAGACGTCGGCCGCTGAGTGTACATGTTTTCTGGCGCTTCAGTGGTCTCCCCAAGTCTTCCGCAGCGCGCTTGTTGGTGCATTTTGTCGAGTAAATTCCTTTTCCAGAGCGAAAGTCCTAATCTGGTGAGTAACATACAGCAAATAGGAAGCAGCAAGACCTACAGGAATACGCGCATTCGTACTAATCCCAGCACCGGTGACGATTAACGCCTTTCGTGCAGACCTTAACCGGCTCGCAATTTCCCGCAACTTGAGGTGGTTATTCGGTCGAACACGGGCGATCGTCATTTTGCTTAGGGAAGCGACACGGGAATTTTGGGTCCGACCTTTTCGGCCGTCTGGGAACCAGCTGGAAGATGGAGAATCTCAAAAGAAAGATGACGGTGAGAGGTTAAGTGTGCCGAGGCCACGTTTTGTCGATCGCGTCTCCTTGCTGGGCTGGTCGGCTAGGTGGTTGAGGTCCAGGGTAAATAAGTATTGATAAAGGTAAAGGAAAAATAAGAAGAGGCAAGGGGGGACGGAAGGGGTTTAAATACTTCGTACCTCCAGGTATTCTGGGCACTCCCCTCCCTAGTGTTTCGATAGCGCAGTTCAAGATCGGAATCCAGTCGAATGCAGAGAGTCGTCTTGCTCGGAGGCAGATGGTGTTAGAAGATAGAGAAGGGAAGGAAGGAAGAGGGGTGAAGCGAAGGGAAGGGAAGGGTTTAAATACACTAGACGTCCAGGGTGTCTTGCCCATCCCCTCCCCAGTACCCCCGAAGGCGCAGCTGTTTGCATAGCAGTTGCGTGGGCAGCCATCGCGACGTTGCAGGAAAGGTCACCTTGTCGTGCATTGGACAAGAAATCTAACGAGTGCCCCCCGCGACCTAGCGTTATTGCTGTGCCTTGTTCATCCGCGAACTTCGCTTTCCTGCTCCTCGGCCTTTCCGTCCAGCTTTCCCTGCCACCAGTTTCATCTGCCGCCAATGTTGTATTACAGCGGACTCAGTTCGCCCTAATTTGTCCGCGATCCATGACGACTTTTTCTTCTCCTTCATGTATACTGTCAGTCGCCGCTCCTCTAGTGCTGACCATTGACCACGTTGGCTCCGCGGCTTGCGGTTCTCTCCCCCGCCGTTGTCGTCGCTACAGCCACCATCACTTTCGGTGCTCTCAAAAACATCGCTTTCACTCTGGCCAGCAATATCGCTATCAGAGAAACGGCCACTGTCACTCGAGTTGCCATCTTCTAGTCTTATTTTGTCGTCATCCTTCGGCGATGCAGCCGTCGCTGAGACGGCGCGCCGTGATGGAGTAGTGCTAACAACAGCACTACCGTAGGAACTCCAATCTTGCTTCAGACTAGGTTGCTTGCTCGTTTCTCGGTTCGCGAGCCGTGACGTGATGTGACCATGAATGATGCCGAGATA
The DNA here is from genome assembly GCA_022664585.2 of Zalerion maritima. NCBI lineage: Eukaryota > Fungi > Ascomycota > Sordariomycetes > Lulworthiales > Lulworthiaceae > Zalerion > Zalerion maritima. Next base: position 19,037 of record JAKWBI020000529.1, read on the forward strand.
TGAACGCATGATCAGAGCTGCCGACTGGCCGGTAGAGAGCTTATCATTCTGGCTCTCAACCAAAGCTGCCAGGAGAGACTCATCCGATAAGGTCGAGCGCATGGCCAGAGTAGTCACCTTCAACAGTGCGTCGGCAGACAAGCCGCAGGAGGTGCAGTGACTGATCGGTATCTGTGCCTGTTCCTGCACAGGCAACGGCGTCTTTGGGGAGGGAGAAGGGCTTCCAGCGTCAGATCGGACCTGCTGCAGTGTAGACGAGCTTGCTTCCACAGCGGCCAAAGGAGACCCTTCAGAGCGGAGCCGTGGCGTTTGTCGTGACAAAGAAAGAGCGGAAAAAGAATGTGTGCGCTGAAATAATGGAGGACCGACAGTCGCGTTGTATCCTCTCGTCCTGGGATCCCGTGCTGAGCTCTTCGTGGTCGAGGTCTTCCGTGGTCTAGCAATGTGTGCAGCGTCCGGACCGCTGGCTCTGGGAGCGGCCACAGTGCCGAGTAGTCTTAACCTGCCAGTGTTGGACTCTGGTCGATGGTGTAGCGATACGCTGGTTTTGGTGGCTGGCAGCTTTGGTCGCTTGGCAGGGCCTTGAATGTTGTCGTCATCGCCGTCATCACTATTGTCACCTCTGCCAGATTTGCCGGCCTCGCGGCGTCGTTTCGTCTGCTCAGAATTCGCTTCAGCACCCTGACCGGCATTGCCATGGCCTTGATCTGCCGCGATATTACTATGGTCAAATCCAGCCTTATTCCTGTGAGGGCCACGGTGCGAGGAGAGGTCCTGGTCCTCTGCTGTCGCCTCGGGAATGGCTTGATGTAGACGTTGGGCCGAAGGTGATTCGCTGACAATTCGAGTCCCTGAAAGAAGATCTGATCGACGCGGCGACTGGATGGTTGCTCCTCTTCGAGACTGGTTGAGTGCTATCCTGGAAGCTACACCGCCTGCCTCCCCTTGGTTGGGGATAATAGTCGGAGCCGCTGGGTCGGGGATATTGCTAATGGCACTTGTGTGTTCCGGCGGCATTGACAACTCCATGGTATCCCTGGTACCTTCGCTATCTTGGTCTTCGACGACGATGGCGGAATCTGAGAGTGTTCCGTTAATTTCTTGACCGATAGCCAGAGCTCGTAATGCTCACCTTGGTCCTGGTGCTCGCTTCGCTTGACCACGGGAGGGATAGACGCCTCGCGTGATTGAGGGCCAAGTTTGCATTCTCCCTCGAGGGTATCGTCGCCATCTCCTGCGATGTTGGTGGAGGGCGCCGTCACTTCGCCGAATCGTTCGTCGACCGGCGGGTACTCATCGAACGAAATATTAAGATCCTGGACGTCTGGGGGTTTTGTTAGAGGACATGACTGGAATCTCAGGGAAAGACATATTCTAGCATACCAAAGGCATAGCTTATGTCTTCATCTCCTCCATGGGACTGAGGAACCGGTGCCTCCTCCTGGAATCTTGGTTTATTTGTCGCCAGAATCATCTGTTGCTCCCGTGTCTCGGTCCTGTGGCTCGCCTTGGGCGGAGCAGTTTTGCGGTTCTTTTTCTTGGAAGGATCGTACTGTTTGAACTGCAGTATCGGTTTAGTAGTCATCATGGCAGAAAGGCGTGAAGGAGAAGAAGTCCAAGGGTCCTTATGGAATCTTGCACTTTCTATTGTGGAGAGATAGAATTATATATGGCAGTGGGAGAGAAATTTCCGCAAGCAGAATCCAGGCTGCCGCCTTCCCTCGCTCACAATTGCCGTCCCCTGTTCCACGGAACCACCATCCAGTAGGGGCTATGGTAAGTCGGGACTACCGGGCCAATCCTTCACCGCATTCCATATCCTCGTACCATCCTTTGGTTCTCGTTTTGCAAGCATGTATGTGCCGAGTCTGGTGAGAAGAGAGGCCTAACCGACGGCATCCTCATGCGCCAGGGAATGTAGGACTGCATGAATCAGGCCGTGATGCTGCTTTTGGTTCTACCCCTCTAGCCAACCTCACGGCCAAACCACTCTGGGAATTGGTGCAGGAGCGATCCGTCGCAAAATTGACCCACCAAGGCCCCTTGCCTAGGCGGACCGAGGGAGACCCGAACGACGCCACCCCAAGGGGACAATTCGGCTCATGCCCACTCGTCATCGTCCTCTTGGCGAACAATTTAGTCTGATCCACCCTAATCTCCAGCCAATCCCCTCTGGGAGTTGTATAATATGCTCGTGCATTCGAGAACGGGCGAAACCTGCTCGTTGAAGCGTGTTGGCGGTGAGCCTTCCCCTCTTCCGCTCGTGCAGTCATTGGTTCCATTGGCACATGAATGGATGGTCCCGCAGACCGAGGGAGAGCCCAGCAGGCATCCTAGGCCCTGTTTGCCATGGTGGCTGAAGTCGACCTGATATTGATCAGCCGGGTAGCTTCCAATATCGCCATTGGGCAGGCTGTTTACCGAGAGTGATCAACAGACACTCCTAAGCGCTTCTGTGTGGCCGAGATGCAAGAATAGATCATAGCAACTCCCTGTCCAAGGCTACAGTACCATTTGGAAGCCAGCTTACCATGGAACCTTGTTGGCGTGGCGTCCCACCCGGTGAAAGCGCGGTCCGTAGGCGCAGTTTTCATACGATGATCGGGGTCCTCCGGCCGACTGTGTTGCCTGCAGGAGTTATTTACCCCCGTCCTGAGCCGCAAGGGATATGCCTCGTTGGATGAGTCCCTCCGCCCCGTCACTGATAACCGTGCCCGTCGTTGTCTCCAACGCGCCCGCAGGCTGTGGCGCGTACCCTCAGCGCATCTCCCACTTGCTGCCTTCATAGAACCCCTGGCCCCAAGTTACAGTCTCTGGCCCCTCCCTCCGCCCGAAGGATCGAGACTCTGGCATGGCTGCGCAGACATCGCGAGTAATGCCTCCGTACCTGATCCAGAATATGGAGCGGTTGAAAATCAGTGGAGGAATCATATCCCCGTATGTGTGCTCGCGTAGACCGGCATGGGTCGATTGATCGTCCTCAGATTCGATGTCGCACTCACCCCGGGTCGGAGCAATTTACCGTTGCCACATGCCCCCTTTTCTCGGGCAGCTCTCGGCTTAATCGACAAGCCGTGACTGATGCATACGCCAAGTGATGGAGAGCCGGGTGGGAAGGCAGACTTCGAACGCGAAGAGCGAGACATGAAGAGGGCGTGTGCATAAATCGGTTATATACATATGACGTATTTGCGGGCGCCATCGGAGGATCGGATTCGGACGATGGGATGGGGACTAGCGAAGCTTGTGCCAGAGTGGTGACTTCGCCATGTCGGCTAGTTTCTAGGTATCGTCGTATGCTAGGAAGGACCAGCTTCCTTGGGCCTGCCACGGGCTCCCGTAGCAGCGTCAGCTGCAGGCAGATTTGCCTATTCGAGAAATAATTTGGACGATGAGCTCTCCCACGTCATGCATCTCCTCGGGCTCCGTCGAGAGGCCTCAAAAGTCCTGTAGGATGTTGGTTGGTAGGTGCAGATACCAGCTCTGCCAATGTGAAGGGTGAAACCGCCGAATGATGCTGGCCCCAGTCTCAGACGGGAGCATCTTACCGCACACCTCTCTGCCTCTCCTCGTCCCGCCCCTCCCCGTTTTTCCGATCGCCGATCTGAGGAGGCCGTCGTGACTCTTCACCTCCCATCCTGCCCCTTACGGCAATTTCGGGACATTTGCAATTCCCCTAAACGGCAAGAAATAGGAAGGGAGGGGAACCGGAGAGATACGCCCGAGACTCCGTGGCCATTCTTAGACAATACGTCTTGCCGGGGTTGGGATCGAGCGGGCGCTATAGCGGGCCAGTGAGTGAGAGGTACGTGGTCGGAGGAAAGGGGCGGAGGCGCATGATGCGGAAAGAGAATTCGGAATGGCGAGTCCGATGAGGCAAGACATAGGCAGAATCAGGCGCGCTCGCAGCTCCAGGGTGCTGAGTTGCCAGCAACACCGTTGAGGAAGGTTCGTCGGCGCATTACCCGGCGAGTGCCCCCTCGAGACCCTTGAGCAGGTGGGACGTGTTTCGGTGATGCCGACGAGCATCGAATCGGGAGCGGCGCAGCTGTCCAGGCATGGGATGTTTGCCATGCATTCGTGAGTCGGCTTCGTGATGTCGCCCGGTTTGTAGGCGGCGTCATCTCGATCCAAGAAGGACCGGCTCCGCCAGGCCCCGGCATGGGCCATGCCCGTTCTAGTAATTATTTCGTCGGTGGGCTCTCCTCGGGCTCATCGAATTGCCCCAAGAGGGAAAACCTGTCCTCGCGGCCACCGGTGTATGCGGATACAAGTTCCAAGATCGGGGACGACCGGCAACCAGCAAATGATGCTGACAGCCGCGACTCCTCACCGAGCGTTCTACTAGGTAATTCTTTTACCCTTCTCTCTCCTCCTTTCCGCCCTCTTCCCGTTCCGCTTGAGGGTATGATAAGAGCATCGTGACGGCTACCCTAACCGTTTTCGGTAATTTCGGTGGATTTCCCTGGGCTCGTACGGGGCAGGGTATAGTCGAGGAGGGTTTGGCGATGGGTTGTGACTCTGGACATGCTGTTAGCTGACATGCCCTGCGATGCTAGAATCTAGAGGAGCATACCATGCAGTGGCGCGAGAGAGAAGGGGAGGGGAAAACAAGGGGGTTGGGCAGCACAGCGGCGAGCCAGGAATGTCGCGCACGACCTTTGGACTTCGATGGGCGAAAGATATTTCTCGCAGTAGGATTGACTGGACAAGTTAACATTTGGCAGCGATACTGCTTGCTAGGCTTATACAAAAATCCGTGGGGCCCCATATGGCCGTGCGCAAAAAAATACATGGGATTATATGGGGTTTTTTAAAATAATCCGTGTGGTCCTATAAAACCCCACGGGTTTTATGGTATAATCCTATAGGATTATATAGGTTTATTAATGGGGTTCTATAAAATTATACGGGTTTATTAATAAAATTTTATAAAATTATATAAATTTATTAATGGGGTTTTATAAAATTATATAGGTTTTGGATTAAAAACCCATAAAATTATATAGGGTTTTTATATAATAATATATTTTATTATATTAATTATTAATATATAGGTTAATATATTTCGGTATATTAATTAATATATCCGATTTATATATTTAATTCCTTTATTTTTATTTTTTGAATAATACCGTAAATGGTACCCGTTTCGGTTCCGGCCTATTTATAATAAACGCTTGCCATTATTTAATAAGCGATTTTTTTTTTTTTCCTATTTAATATAATTTATATAATGGGATTTTCTCCCGATAATTATATAATATTTATATATTTTTTTTTATTATATAATTATTTTAACCCGCGAGGAATTATTTCTTTAATAAAATCCCTATTATCCCCCGCCAAACCTATTTTATTTAATTTTTATTAAATATTACCTGGTATAATATTAATATGGCCAAATAAATAATTTAAAATTATTAAATATTAAAACCTAAGGTCCGGAATATTAAAACCATGATCCTAAAATATAATACTTTATATTTTTTTAATTTAAAATAATTTTAAATTATTTATTACATTATTAGATAAAATATTTGGTTTATTAATTAATAATTAAAAAAAGAAAAGGTTTACGGTATAATTAAATTATTAGGTTTAAATTAAATATTCCGATTACCTAACCGGTAAACGGCGGCGTATTAATCTGGCTTAATTTAATATTCGGTATATTTTAATAAAAACTTTACGGATTATTTAAACGTTTATTTAATTAATAAACCATTCCGTATTTTCTTTTTTTTTTCGGGATTAATATTAGGTATAAGCGTTATGGTAAATATACCAGGAAAAATATATTTATATAATATATATATAAGAATATTTTAAATAATGGTAAGGTTTAATTTATTTTTATTAAAATAATATACTTATTGGCCCGTACTTTAATTTTGCTTAAAAGTAATATTAATAGTTTGGTTATATAAAATATTACGGGCCAGGTACCGGAATTTATTAAAACCAATTTATTATTATTAAAATTCTAAAATATTATACCCAGGCGGGAGAATTATAAAAAAGTATTAAATAAATTATATTAAATATATATATTAATTAATTAATTTACCTAATTATAAATATATTCGGATTAAACCCTAAATAATAAATTACGCCGCTTTATTTATAATCGACGGGTTTATTATTAAGCGCGTTCGTTTAATTAAATTTTTTATTACCGATTAAAGTATTAATATTATTATAATGGCTTTTTAAATAAACCCACCCGTAAAAATTATAATTTCCCATTATTTGGTATAGGTTATTATACCTAATATTTTATTAATTACCGACTTTTTTATATAACGGGTAATATTGGCATTTATATTAAAGCTGGTGGTAAAATATATGGCCTAATAAAAAAACTTATCCGGTATGGCTTTATAAGGATTGGGCTTATTTATTAAATTTAAAATGGCGGCCGGTCCGAATAATAAATCGAATAATAATAAATATTTCTCCCGGTATTTTTTAAGCTTTTGCGAACCCGTATTTAATATAATTATAAAAGAAATTAATAACCGACCCAATTCCGGCCTTTATTTTATTATTATTATTTATCGCATATCCATTAAAAATACTTTAAATTATTCGATATGCCTTATAATATAAATTATAATTTCGGGAATATTCGATATAAAATTATTTAATATTAAACCGGCTCGATTGGTAATATATATAAAAGGGGAAAAAATAATATATAATATTTCCAATTATTTTTATTTCTAATCCGTAATAATTTTAATTTGGTGGTTATTTAAAAAATAATCGGTAATAAAGTATTAAATAGATTGGCGAATTTATAGGCTTTATTTAATTATTAACGTATTAATATTCCACCTAATACGGCCGGGGTATAAAAATACCAATTTTATATTATTTTTTATAATATTCCTAAATTTTTTTTAAATAATATTAAATTTTTTTTTTAATTAGGTAAACCGCGTATATATTTTATAAATTTAATGGAGTTATTAAAATATATTAAAAAAGGTATTAAATATATATATTAATTAAATATACGTACCTTTATTAATACTCGTATTATATCCGTGGACCGTTAAATATTTTATAATAATTACCGAATACCCTTTATATTTAGGTAATTTGCCTTATTATCCGACTCGGTCTTTTATTATTCTTTTACCGCAACTTAAAACTATTTATCCTAATTTATAATATTTTAATTATTAATCTTTATAAATAATATTATAATTAAAATATTACGTATAATTAATTATATTATATAAATTATATATAATATATGGGATATTGGGCTGGTCCTAAGGGTTCGCTCGATACCTTTTTCCGTATAAACGGTTCGAATATTCCGCCGGAATAAATCCATAAATAGGTCCTTGGTATTATTGGTAATCGCGAATTAAAAGCGGTTATATAGGTTAAACTTTATAAAAACCTTTATAATTTTACGCGTATATCCCATTACCGTATAATTAATCGAGGCGTTAATTATATTTAAAAGTAAATTCTATATTTTCCATTTTTTATTAATAAATAATACGTATACTTTATAAAGGGAGTGGTTTTTAAATAATATTATTTATAAATTAATGGAAATATTAATAAATTAATCTTAAAGGATAAGGTTTAATAATTTCTTATAATATTATTTTAACCGTATTATAAACTTCCGTTAAATGATTATTCGAAATGGTATTTTAATATATAGGTTAAAAAACCTAATAAAATTAATAAAGGATAAATATTTTATAATATAAAACGAAATATTTATTCTAACCATAATATTTAACAGCTTATTATTAAATTCGGACTGGTCAAATATTTATATATAATAAATAATAATTAATATATATAAAAAAATAAAATATATAAAATATGCATTATTTATTGGGTAATTTTCGGTATTAGGATTAATATTTTTAAAATCGCATTTTTAATTATTTAGGTATATTTTTATATTATATATACCTGTTTTCCGATTAATAAAACTATTTATAAAATGAAAAATAATAAAATTATAATGGCGATAAATAAGGTAGGGAAAACCAGATTTTTAATTAATTATTTATTAAAACTTATTTTATTCGAATAAATATTGGTTCGGGTTATTTTAAAATATAATTAATTAATACCTAAACTTGGTTTACCATAATATAGGATTATTACCAGCCCTAATCGTAAAAAAAATAATTAATTTCTATTAATTATAAAACTTTAATTAATCCCGTTATCGAAAATAAAATATACCATTAAAATTAACTTTTTTTAAAATTAAACGATTATTAGGTATAAGGAATAATACGGGGGAAAATAATATTTTAAATATAATATAAAATATTTATTAAATTATATAATACTGGATAATAAAATAATTTTAATTATTTAATATAAATAATTAATATACGGTTTTATTAATACTTATATATTTTAATATAAAGAAAAATCGGTATTATTTTTTTATAATTTATATTTATTCGGTAAATTTACTTTATATTTTCCCACTTTATATTTTTTCCTAATTAAAGTTTTATATACCGTATATAGGTATTCTTAATACGCTTGGTTTTATTAAAATATCCGAATACCAAATTAATAATATTATAAGCCGATTAATTATATTGCTTACCAATTATAATATATTATACTATACAAAAGTATCGGACTGTTTAATATACCCGTTTAATATATATAATATGTAATATTTTAAAATTAATAATTCCATATTATATACGGCGGTTAATAAAGCGGTAAGCTTTATAATAGGAAGGTTTAATTATAAAAATACGGTGTAGGCGGTAATTAAGGGATAATATTAAGGTATAATAATAATTAATAAATAAAATACCTTACCGAGCGTTAACGATCTTTTTTTTAATCTTAACCGAACTGGGGATACGGATATTAATTAATCGAGCGCTATATTGTATATATATAATATTCCTAATAATCTTAAATTTATATGGTAGTAAAAACTTATTGTAATTCCTAAAAAAAAGCTGCTGGTAGGAGTAATAGCCAAAATATATAGGGTAATTTATAATAGTATTTGCTAATAATTAAAATGGACGGATATTTTATCGGCGCTTATTAATTATATATTTAAAAAATGGCTAAACAACCGTAAATATAATATCTTTGGGTATATATATTAGGCGATGCACCTTAAAAATAAGGTAATAAAGGCGAATTATAATAATATATTACCATATTCGAAAGCTTTATATAATAATATTTTATAATAAAAATTAATACCTATATTAAATATATATATTATATAATAAAATAACCAACTTTATTAATTAAATTATACGATGGCTTTTTAATTTCACTTTTTAACGCTATCGTAAGTATTAATATATATTTATCGGTATTACGGTTTTCTTCGGCTTTTTTAAAAATTCTTACCAACTTTTTATTTTTATTATTAATATCCGCCCAACCATTATTAAATTCGTTTTCTAAATCCCAAATAATTGGGATATTTATATTTCGGGAATTATAATTAGGGGTAAATCCGTATTACTGCTCCACTTTATTAAAATATATCTTTTATAAATTAATATAATACTCCAAATCGATAACTGCTTTGGTAAATTATTTAATTATAGCTCGTTTAATTTTATTGGCCATAAGCCACTTGTTAATAATTTGGACCTTTTTAATATGGCGTTATTAAGCCTAATGTAAGGCCGTTTTGGCCTTAATAAGCCTTCTGCGGCTTTTTAATAGGCTAGTATACCATACTCGTAATCTTTTTATATGGGGATTGTCCGACGGACTAAACTTTAATTAATGCTTCGGTGCCATATTTATTTAATATTAGTATTTAATACACGGCACGTTTTAATGGATATGGTAAAAATTAAAAGAAATTAAAAAAAAAGAATTATAGGTATTAAAATTTTTGGGAAATTTTGGGCCAAATTTAAAAAAAAATAAAACCAGAAAATTATGAAAATATTATTCTACCGGCAGAATTCTGCTATATTAGCTATAGGCACGGGCGGTGTGCGATTTTTATAAAGGCGGTGAAAAGAAATTATATACGTATAAACATTTCCGGCTATTTTTTTTATTTTTTTTTTCCTATTATTTTCACAATTTTTTACCAATATTAGTTTTTTTGCTTTATATATATTTAATATTTATTTATTATATTAATTACCCGTATTAATCACCCGTATTAAATAAATACCTTAAAATGGCGAGTATTAAAATGGTAATAAAACGCAGGGCCAAAGTTAAGGCCTTCGCCTTATCCAAACCCCGCCCGGCTATAATTATTACCAAGAAAAAACCGCATACTGGTCAGGGAATCTCGGGATTAATTAAAAAAGAAAGTACGTATATTATTATATTACATAATATATCCATATATTAATAATTTTTTATTTTTTAATCGATGGCCTAAGGGTATATTCCCGCTTATTAATTAAAAATCGCATTTTGCCAAAGGTAATATTTATACGTATTATTCGTAAAATCATTTTCGATATATAAGGTGCATACGCCAATATTACCAGATAAAATTAAAAAATATTAAATATAATATAATTTATAACCGAAAATTATTTAATAACCGTATTTACCGGTATATTTTAAATACCCGTATTAAGTAAATTTTAATTAATATTTAAATTTATAACCTCGAATATATTAATAATTTATATAAACCGGGTAATTTTAATATAAAAGGATTTAATTTACCTTGGAACGGTTTATTTTATAATAACGGGTATAAACCTAAGCCATATTTATTTAATATTATTTATTAGGGTTTGTTTTAATCGTATATAATAATATATATAAATAACGGGTAAAGTTCTTATTAATCCTGGCGGTAAAAACCTCTCATATTATAAGGATATATAATAAAAAGCCTGGGCAATTAATTAAACCGAAAGGGAACTTTTATAAAATAATCCTATACCTAATTATTTAAGGGTTAATAATAAAAATATACCAGGAAATAAATCTCCAATTACCGTATTAAATTTTAATTATCCTATATTTTTCGGTAAAGGCCCGTTTAAAATTTAAAAAAATATATAATATAATAATTTAAATAATAATAATTTTGGTATTGTATCCGAGTATTATAATATTATAAATAACGCTTATAATAAAAAGGGAGATTAATTGTAAAATTATTAGGATGGGAGAGAATAATTTTTAAATTTTAAGAATAATATATAATTTAAATACGAATAATCGGGAGAAGTATAGGGAGAAATATAGGGAAAAGTATTAGGAAAAGTATCGGAAAAAATATTGGGAAAAGTATCGGGGCCAATATAAAAAAAGCAATTTAAAGATTAATAAATTAAAATATATAATATTTAAAATTATTATATTATAATTAAATATTAATCGGGTGTATTATATAAATCTGGATTATAATTATATTATATATAAATTTATTAAAACCATATAATTTTATAGGTTTATAATCCAAAACCCGTGGAATTTTATAAAACCCCACGGGTTTTATAATATAATCCTATAGGATTATATAAGTTTATTAATGGGGTTTTATAAAACCATATTAAAAATCCGTGTGATTATATGGGTAGCCCCACAAAATCCGTGGGTAACCCATGGGTCCCCATGGGTCCCCATTGTACCAGCCTACTGCTTGCCAGGTTCATCTGGATTGACAGAGCCAGAGAGCTGTTGCCGGCTGGGACTCGGAAAGGACAGAGAGTCGAACGAGGCAAGACGCGCGACGTTGGGAGAGGAGACAAAAAGAGGACCCTGGAGGATACTTCGAGGTACTTGGACGAGTATAACGGGGACTAGGTCTATTTATGGGCGGGGCAAAAGCGGCGCGAGGTGGCAGAGCCGAGAATTTCCCGATGTGGCAGTCGCCAAAATGGGCAATCGATGCCGCAATTTCCAGAGGCGTACTAGCCGTCGCAAATAATACTTATTATGATAATACTTTATAAATAAATTATTAAAAATTAAATATTATAAATTGCCGAAAATTATTATTATTATTATTATTATTATTATCACTATCACTATTATTATTATTATTACTATCACTATCACTATTACTATTATTAGGAATACGTAGTGAGCGTAAGCGAGCAAAGTATTCGCTTTTTAAAATCATTAAGCCCGTAAGGGATTACTAAGACTTACAGGGGGGAACTGGCTCAAAAGTCGAAAATTATGGAGTCCTTCCTAATTAGGCGAAAAATAATACCACAAGATTTTATATTTATATTTATTAAAATTATTAAATGGAATAACTTCGTTTAATTATTTTACAATATTTAAAAACCCTTATTAATAACTTTAAAAAAAAGCTATAAGTTTATCAGTAAACTGAGAAATATATTTAATGCGGTTTTCCCAAATGGTCTAAGCCCCATACGACCAATAATAAAACGTCTGTGCATTTCCTATGGCGCAAATATTTATCTGCCCGCATTCGCCGTAATAAATTAAATAGAAGTAAATGGAGTTCATAAAAATATTTATTAAACGCTTCGCTATATAAAGCATATTTTTATTTATTTTTCCGATTTTATTTGCGTTTTTTGGTTAATTTTTAAAATCTACTATGGACGGAATCGTTAGGCGGGAAAAAAATAAGGGGCGTATTAATCATATACCCAACTACATGATTATATTGCTTTAGGCAATTACATTCCAGGCCGCATTGGCCCGAATAAATTAAATAAAAATAAATAAAAATCGGTAAAATAATATTTAAATGATTATATTTCCATTCCAGTTTTAATTATATTTCTACGATTTTATTTACATTTTTTATTTAATTTTTAAAATCTACTATGGACGGAATCTGTGAAGGGCTAAGGTTACGTTAAGGAGTAACGATGAGTGCCACAATAGTATGTATATTCGATTTACGAAGGGGAAAAAGGGAAAAAGGGGGGAAAGGCTTAGGACAGGGGAATGGTCCATGGGTAATTTTTTATATATATCGGTTTTGCGGTTAACCCGCCGTATATATATTATAATATAGGTGGGCCTATAATATATTTTTTCTTTTACCAGTTCGGCCTTATAACGGTGGCGCTGTCATAGGCCCACCTATACCACTACTTACGTACACAGCGGGCTAGCCGCGGGACTGATGCGTATAAAACGCTGCCCATGAACCACTCTCCCCTTCCTGTATCCCTCCTCCCTTTTTTCCTTCCCCCCCTTTCCGTAAATCGAATATATATACTATTATGGCACTTATTATTATTCCTTAATATAACCTTAGCCCTTTATATATATTCGATTTTTAGATAATCCCTTATTATATTTTATCCCGCACCTATTCCGCAGCGCCTTTATTATAAATAATAACCCGAATAAAAATAACCAGGCTCCCGCCGGCGAATAAATATAATAAACCCTCCCCGAGGCGGTAATACTGCTTATTTACCAGGAAATAGCCCGGGCATTCGCGGCCGTTAATAAC